>NW_023610480.1:0-47600 GCF_013339725.1 Rhipicephalus microplus
AGTTTGGGTATGTCTAGTGTTTTTCGTTATGCAAGACGAGGTGACGAAAAACTGTCTTGCATGAGGAGCTCTCCTCCCAGTCACGACATATACCGCAGAAGAAGCCTCCATTAGAACTCAGCCGTGTTCGGGTGAGCTTACTAGCATGCGTATCAACACAGTACCACATAACCCTATTTACTACTGCTTTATTTTAATGCAATGTGCTCTTCTTCTAAACATAAAGGAACTCTGTTCTTTTCGTTCTATAAAAATATTTGCTGGGTAACTATCAAGATATTTATAAAGATAACCAAGTGTAAAAGAGGTAGATTCTACAGCACTGCTCTATACAGTGGCCAACGAGTATGCGTCAGTGAAGGCAACAGCGTTTTCTGTCGTAAGAAAATTGAGCGGAATTCGAAATACTTTTTTCTCTGAATCTACACAAAACAGGGAAAAAGCCACCAGACGCAGTAACGGCAAACAAACATTCCTTGAAAATGCTGTACGCTGGCGATAATAGTGGTATTGAGGAAGTGGGTTCCTGTTATATAGCAATGTGCGAAGAAAAGGTGGATGCACCTTCTAACTACCATATAGCCTTTTTATCGGGACAGAAGTAAACTGAACTTTTCTGCGAAATTTGCTTCCAGGATTAGCGAGAAGTAAATCAATACCCGAATGTGCGAGCGGGGTGATATGACTATACTACCTATGACTACAACACTCATGGCGAAATAACAAGAAGTGCATTTCTGCATCATTTGTACTTAAGGCAATAGACGTGCTCAGTAGTATTTTTTTATATATTGTCGTCTATAATTGCTATTTTCGGTATTTTAGCAAATCACTTCCATAAACAGCATTGCATAGGCACAATAAATATGAAGGCACAAAATTATTAATATATAGGTTTTTAATGAAAACTGCATATTTCTTCGTTATAAACAATGCCTTGGTGAAACGAAGCAATGTCCGAAATTTCTAAATCTATGCATGACTACTAGACAAGTACATCAATGTAGGCTATTTTTTCAAAGAATAGCTGTAACCTGCAGGTCATTATTCAAGTTTATATTTGTCGATCACTTATCGTATTTGTTTATGTATAATTTTTGAGAAAAGTGTATTTCTTACTCAATACTAAATTCTTCGTGGCCAAACCCAAATTCCTGTTATGTTGCTAAGTCACTGAGCCTTACCTTGGCATCTTAAACGATACTGAGGCCAACTTCTACACTTTCTATATTGAAATCTCCAATATCCACCTGTTCAAAGTCATCTGCAGGTGCCAGAAAGTTGTAGCCACCTGGAGATCAATGAGGATGGCAATCAAACGAGATGATGGAACTCACATTGAGTCATAAAACAAAATTACTACACGGAAGCGTTTTGGATTTGGAAAAGTTGGCACAGATTAGAACACACAGTAAACAAATTGTTGTCAATATTTCAGCAGAATTCAGTAGCAACAAATAAAGTTGGTGCGGGCAGGTTTAGCGTAGGACCGATTATCGATTTGTAAAAGCTGTGCACATTAGGAAATAAGAAAGTCTTAAGGGCCAAGGGCCACTCGTGACCTTTTAGATGAAAGTATTGCCATTGCATTGTATTCTCCTCGCCCCTAAGCTCCTAAAAGCACGTGGACAATGCCGACACTAAATCCTAAAACCAATAGAGATTTTGTTCTTCTCTGCTACATGCAGTTATCACCGTTTGCGCAGTTAAACACACAAAATGAAGTGTGATCGTTTGATTGTGCAAGATATTCGTGCGATACAAAGAAGAACGGAGGAGCGGCTGCATGACAAAACAATGGAGACAAGTCACTCTTGTTATTTCGTGTATATGAACCAATCGAGAAACTGTAGACTATAAATGTCACGGGATCTACTGTTTACGTAACAGAAGTGCGCAAGAAGGAAAAAAAATACCAGAAGAATATTGCGCTCAATTGTTTTGTTGCATTTTGTGAGTCTCATGAGTGGCCCGTTAAGATAATAGCTGTGCTTTGCCTATGATGGGGTACAAGGCAATTGATTTCAACTTTCTGATTTAAAATGTAAGGATTGCGAAAGTCTAGCACCAATATTACTTTATTATGAATACAGTGCCTGCTGAGAGAAACGATGATGTCTTTGTTATCATTATAGAGTGTAATATGAAAAACTCACGCTCCAAAATATTGCAGCTCTGCACGAAATTTGTAAGAGTCATAATACTTTGTCGGGGCTCACAACACGTAGGAAAGCTTTAATTGGAAACGTTAAAAAACCAGCTTTCTGATGATTTGGGCACTGTGTTTTGAAACTAAACTTGAGAATAGGCCATGATTCAGGGTTCAGGTTTTCATATTGATTTATTTTGTGTTTCGTAGGTGCAGCATTTTTTCGTAAGTTTTCCTTTGAACTATTAGCTGCTCTTACATTGCACTGTAAAGAAAATTACTCCGAGGTCGGTGGAAAATGCTTGTCCTCCAGCGTTCCCCTACTCGGAGGAGTTTTCGCTCCAGAACTCCGGAGTAAATTGTTTACTCCGGTTGGCCGAAGCAATTGCGTGGCACATCAGGAGCATTTCTCACTGATATTTCGCTCCGGCCACCCGGAGTAATTGCGTGGCACCGCCGGAGTATTTTTTACAGGCCTTTAGCTCCTGCTTGCAGGAGCCATTACGTGGCACATCCGGATCAATTTTCGCGGAATTTCATTCCGGTCATCCGGAGCTTCTGCGTCGTGCCTCCGGAGTATTTTACAAATGTTTTTACTTCCTCCTGACTGAATATCAGTGAGGTGCGTCAGCATTTTCAAGTGTATGCGCCTCTATGTATTTATTCAATACTGATCGTGTCACGCGTTGGTTAGATAAATAAATTCTCAGATCTGATGCATGCACTACACAGTTACTGTGTATTTTTTCCACAGAGCTCTAGCACATGAAATTCCAGAAAGCAATTGAGTTCATGATCTTTGATTTATTAAGAATAAGCTGCTGTTTCTGATTGATGACCCAGCATTTGGAAAAAAAGGACAAGAAAAACAAACATACAAAAAGCCACCAAAAGCAACACAGAAGACAGGTCAAATCAATTTAAGTTCTCAGCACTAAAGTTTTAAGTGCAGAGCTTTGAAATGAAGGTCAGAATAGTTCAAATTGATGTATGGCAAACGAAGAAAGCGGAGCGACCGGGTACACCTGCTCACCATCCCTGAAAGATCATTCATCAGCTAATTGGTTGATTTAAGGGTTATGCTGACAGCTTCCTCCATTATTTAGTTTAAAATTATCCATGAAAACAGCAAATAATGGGAGGGGTACAAAAACGAGGACACTGAAGCAACGGGTACTCATTAAATTCCATACAGTCAGCAAGTACACAAGAACAACTAGATTCTTAAACCGGCCAAGCACACAAAAAGAGACTGGCCTCGTATCTGCATGTTTCACTCTAAATGTTGTCGACAGATGATAGGCTTGCGTCTGGACAAAGTGAACAAAACGTTCATTTGAGGTTCTGCGTGAGAAAATTGGTTAATTGTAGTCTGGAAGCGATGCGTATCGAGATCCTATCAGTGAAGGTGAATGAGCGCTTCAAGGCAGGTTAGACACGAGCGCTATCTGGCAGTTATCTTCGAGAACGAAGGAAGGCGTACGCGCCTGTTTTGAAGGCGATAAGGTGTAGAACGCGAAGTGATGAGTGGGGGCTACCACCACGCCGTCTTAGCAAAGCGTTGGATTGGATTGGATAAACTTTTATTTGGTCCTCCAAAACACAGATCACTCTGCTGCGGGCAGCTCCCACGTGGGGACTGAGATGCCGAGCTCCTCAGCCGCCACGCGGGCTTGATGGACAGCCCAGAGAGCTGATCTGCCAAGGACGAGCGGCGGATTGCCGCCTCCCATCTGGCAGAAGTGGTGTTCGATAAATGAGCGAATTCGGTACACTGCCAAAGCGTGTGTTCTAACGAAGCTATTTCCCCACAATGTGGGCAAAGATTACTTGGGTATAGATCAGGGTACATGATGTGTTGCATTTTAAAAACAGGGTTCATCCGCGTTTGCTAAAGCCTTAATGTAAGTGTTTGGGGCCGAGTTAGATTTTTGTGAGGGGAAGGGAAAATTCTTCTAGACGGGTAGAAATGTTTAGTAAGCTCGTGATATGTTGTAAGAATTTCCCGGTTATCCCCTTCACCGGTATAACGCATCCCCGGGAAGGCGCGGTTGGAGAGGTCTCGCGCCGCCTCGTGTGCTGCTTTATTGAGATTGGGAGGGGAGTCGTTGATTTGTCCAAGGTGAGCTGGGAACCAACACAGAAGATGATGCGTTATGTTATTCCCATGTAATATTCTCAAAGTTTGTTCTGAGACCGTCCCCTTTGCGAAGGATCGTAGTGCTGTCATGGAATCACTGTAGACGACTTCAATGTTATCCATCTTCAGTTCTAATGCGATGGCCACCTTTTCCGCAATGATTGGGTCTTTCGTCCTCACCGTCACTGAGTTGATGACACGGCCAGCCCCATCAACCACCACCGCCACGAAAGCTTTTCCATTGGTGTAGGAAGCCGCGTCAACAAATACGACCCCTCGTTCCCCGTTTAAGACTTGACGAAGTATAGTCCTGGCCCTCGCTACTCTTCTTCCGATGTTCTGTTCTGGATGCATGTTTCGTGGTGTAGGAGATACCGCAATATTTTCCCTGATGTTGTCGGGGAAATCAACGTAATTGCGTCTAATTCCCATTGGTTGTTGGCCCTGCTCCTGCAGGATCATTCTTCCCGACCTCGTTGTGGATAACTTTGAAAACTGTGCTCTCTCTTGGGCTTCTGCTATTTCTTCGAGCGTGTTGTGAATGCCAAGCTCAAGTAGACATTCGGTGCTGGTATGTATGGGTAGGCCCAGGACCTTCTTTACAACTTTCCTGAGGAGCACATTCAGTGTCTCGGACTCTGCTCTTGACCAGCTGTGCATTGCTGCCTCGTACTTGAAGTGGCTAAGAATAAACGCATGCATCAACCTGATGAGGTTGTCTTCCTTGATCCCATTTCGTTTGTTGGTCACTCTGCGTATGAGGTGCACCGCACTGTCTGTTTTTCAAGTTAACTTGGCTATAGATTTGCTGTTAGCACCGGTAGACTCTATCAGCATGCCGAGGACTTTGATGGAGTCGACCCTCTGTATGGCACCCCTTGATTTGTGCGGGGGTAGATGTCTATTTGATTTAACGGCTTCCATTCCCTGGGCTTCGGTCCCTGGCGTGTAGTCTGATACAGTAAATGTTCTGACTTACTCGAGGAGCACTTGAGCCCAAAAGGACGAAGATGCTCTTCTACGGTGTCAATCGTCTCTTGCAGGGCGCTCTCAATCAGCCCCTCACTTCCACCTGTGCACCAGATGGTAATGTCATCTGCGTACATGCTGTGCTCCAATTTTTTGATGCTCGATAATTTCTTTGACAGTCCAATCATGGCATTGTTGATGTCACAAGTCCCGTTAATTAGGGAGGTGATCGCCGGGCTAATTTCAAGGGCCAAGGTATCGGCCCCCCGAACCGCACCACGAAAGCGTGGACAATTTAGAAGTGGTCCTTTTTGGTGCGCCAGCGGACGCCGGCTGTGGCCCAAAGAACAAGTCAGGGCCGAGAGTTGATAAACAAAACTAATTTATATTCTCAGCAATGGCAGATCAAAAACAATACGCAAGTATGCACACTCCACAATAGTTCAGTACAATATGTCACCAATCAAACAACGTACTACACAGTACAATCAGCCACACTCGAAACAACGAACACAGAAACCAATACGCACTACAATGCAGTGGCATGCATTGAACAACCAAGACACTTAAAGACTAAAGAGATAAAAAACCTATTCAGTCCAAAGTTCTTGGAACAAAAGTCTGGATGATACTCTTCCGAGAATCACTCACTCATAGTCCAGCGTTGTGGTCGTTCCGCTGCCCCCGAAGTTTCTCTTCCAGGAAACCTCGAATGCCTCGAAGTTTCTCTTGTAGGAAACCTCGCGTCTTCACTTGGCCACTCTCAAAGCTCCAACCTTCTTCGCCGGAAACACGTCGGCTTCACACACGCAGCTGTTGCCACGCGTCTTCGCTCTATAGCGGTAGACACACGCTCTTGCCTGTAGCTCGAGCCTTCACCCCTCAGGTGGAAATCCTCTTCTTCTCTTGCTTTGTCCCTACGGACAAAACTTTCGCCGACTACACGGCGGAATCTCTACGCGCTCTGGCGCTACCTTCCGTCTTCTCCTCCGAAGTTTCTCTTCCAGGAAACCTCTGTCGTTCCGCTGCCCCCCGAAATTTCTCTCCCAGGAAACCTCACGTCTTCTCCTGATCGCTCATCTCGGCTGCTCGAATAAATACCTTCCGCGCGAGATTCCAGAAGGTTCTCATCATTTCGTCGGCGCGATACGCAGCGAAGGCTGGGGAGAGGGCGAGACGGCTCGAAGGCCGTCCGCGATGGATGACTCAACCCAGCATCACCACGCCTCTTTCCATCTAGGATTTTCTAGAGCTTGCTCGGCCGCCGATGCGAGGAGGTTTTGTTGGCGAACCCACGCTTCCGAGGGGAGAAGGGCGCGCGCCCAAGGAGTCTTTGGATGTTTTTTTTATTTTTCTTTTATCGCTGGCCTCACGGCGCCTCTCCCGCGCTTTATCGCGAAAATTTGGCGGCGCGCCCTTTTTGAGCGCTCGTTCTGTGACAGTTGAACAGCATTGGTAAAATCACTGCCCTTTGCGGCGTGCCCCTTGCTTCTAGTTCGATTGCTGCGGTCTCGATATCTGCGATCTTCATAACAGCTTTCCGATCTGTAAAAAAAGACCATACGTAGTCATAGAAGGCTTTCCCCAGACCAAGCTGGGAAATTGATTCGAGTATGAATGAGTGGTAGATGTTGTCAAACACTTTTTCCAGATCTAGACACAGAATGGCTCTCACGTCTCTGGTTTCGTTGTCGATGACCGGGTGTTTGATAAGCTTCATTGCGTGTTGTGTGGATAGCCCTGTCCTGAATCCAACCATATTGTGTGTATATATGTTATTATCTTCCAAGTACTTGTTTATCCTGTGTAGTATGACATTTATCATGTGTAGTATGTGTTTGCAAGCTTGCTGATACCTAATGTCAAGGATATTGGCCTCATGTCGTCCAATTTAGGGAGCTTTCCTAGCTTAAGAATAAGGATCGTGTTGGCCAACTTCCACTGCTCGGGCACTCTGCCTTCTCTTCATGCTGCATTGATCATATTCTTCAGGGTGTCAATTGAATCGTCATCAAGGTTACGAAGGACCTTGTTTGATATACCGTCAGGGCCAGGGGCCGACTTGCCGTTAGGATCATGCAAGGCTCTTCTGACCTGTTCGATGTTAAAGTCGCCTTCAAGACCTGGATTGGGCGTGCCCTGGTACAGTCTACTTGGTGGTGCCAAGCCTCTTTTGATTGGGAGATGCTTATGCACGAGCTGCTGCACAACTTGCTGTTCTATAGAGCGTCCTATCTTTTTATGCAAAATTCGAGCGATAACATGCTTTTGATTCGTTTGGTGGTGTTTTCGTTAAGGATATGTTTTAACATATTCCATGTCTTGCCATTGCGCATCTGACCATCGACGGAGTTGCAGAATTTGTCCCATCGCTGCCTGGATAGTGCGCGACAATGTTCCTCGATTGCTCTGTTTACCTCAGCTATCTTTTTCCTCAGTCTTCGGTCCAGGCGTTGACCCTTCCAGCGGTTCAGTAGTGCTTGCTTTGCCTTAAGAAGATGAGCGAGCCGGCTATCCATTCTTTCAACCGGAAAATCTGTGGTAATAGTGAAGGAGACTGATTTGATGTCCTCTTCAATATGTTCGACCCACTGCATGGTCGGTGGCCATCTGGTTCCCTTTCCATACTTAACTTCCTGAACTTATCACAGTCTGTGAACTGGAATTCTCTCTGCTTTTTACGCTCCACGAAGAAGGTAGTGGCAAGAATGCAGTGGTCACTCCCTAGGTCTACAGCAAGATTCATCCACTCGGCCTTCTTAATGTTCCTTACAAATGTAAGGTCAGGGGTAAAAACCGCGCAGCAAGGTGTACCAAGCCATGTTGGTAGTCTGGGGTCCATGATTAGGGTGAGATCAAGTTCACTGCCACATTGACAAAGTCGATTTCCTTTCTCAATTATTTACTTACAACCCCCTGTATGATGAGGGGCGTTGAAATCACCTGCTATGACGACTGGAGATTCTCCAGTGATAGTAAGAGCTTTCTTTAGAACCACCTTGAACCCTTGCTTTTGCTATTTTGGACTGCTATATATGTTAAGAATAAAATTGCTCTGACGGTTGCTGGTACCTGGCACGATCTCTACCATGACGTGTTTAAACCGGCCTGCTTCTATCTTGAGGTCGTGCGTTCCGTGCGTTAGTTCGTTGCATACGAAGGTGCAGGCTCCCCTTCTTTCAGTATCCTCTTTACACGCCGGAATCTAGGCAGCGTTGTTTACGGTGAAAGGGTTTCTTGCAATATTATAATATGAGAATTTTCTTGGTTGCTCCTGATATACTGCTGTAGGGTTGCCTTCTTTTTAAGGTAAACTCTACAGTTCCATTGCCAGATACGGAATTCTTGACGTAGCGCTACTATTATGGTTATTACAAGGGCCGCCAGAGCCTGATGCTGCAACTGTCGACAAGTTTGGTGCCACTAGTATTTGTGGCCGAAGAGGTGAGTTTGGTGCGTGAGGAGGCCGTGCTGTGTCATACAGATATGCTTCGACTTTTTTAATGCGCAAAGTCATATGCTCTTCCAGTGCCGCCACGCTTGATTGTAGCCTGCCCATTGGCTACTGTCTTGCTGAGCGTGTCAAAGACCTGTTTCTTGTCTGACATGGTCGTTTGGTTAGCTTGCACGTAATCTGCCATGACTGCCCTCCTTCTTGTGGTTTTCGAGTCCAGCGCGTTTTCAGCCACAGGGAAATCAACTGGCTGGGGTGTGGCTGTGAAGACTTCGTGCTGGTTAGCTTATTGAGATTTTTATTTCCTTTAACTCGGCTGATAGCCTCTCAATCAATTTTGTAAGCCCGGCGTTTTTTTGCTCTAGCTGTGCAATTCTATCGTGCTCTGGCAGGCTTACCTGTCATCATCTCATCCGCGCTGTTGCGCACTCCCTCAGCCCAGCTGTCTTCCGGTGTAGCTGCAGGCGTTCTCCTCGAGTTGGAAGCCATGATCTCGAACTGAACGCCAGGCAGCTGGTCATTCGTGTGCCGTCCAGGCTGATCCCGACCCTGATAGTGACCTTGAGAACTCGAGCGCCCCCGTGATTGTGAGCGGGCCTTTGGTCTAGAACCTCTTCTGGAACGTGACCTCTCCCTGGAGTGGGCCGCCTTTCCCGTTCTTGTGTAGTTTAGATGCTCTGGGTCCCGTAGTCTGAAATAAGCTGCTTGTCGTTGTTGCCTGGACTCGATGGGATTGATGCGTCTCGGGCTTCTGCAGCTGCTCGCGATCTTTCTCAACGTCTGCGTCTGATGACGTATGGCACTAAGAACCTGTTCTTGCACTCCTTGTCTGCCGTGGGATGGTGACCGTCACAAACCTGCATCTTGGATTGCACTGGTGCAGCTTATATCGGTTCTTTATCTCACAGCCTCTGCAGATGGTTTCAGCTGGGTTCGAACAGACGTCACACCGATGTGCCAGCTTTCCACAGACGTAACAAATATCGATGTTCTTGCGGTAAAGGGAGCACTTCAAAAGTGAAGGTCCATATCTCACGAATCTCGGCGCTTTGTGTCCTTCGAACGCTATGATGATTGTCCCAGTGTCCTTGATTCTCTTGGCCAGCAGCGCGAGCGGCTTCTTCGCGTTCACAATCTTTCGGGTCACAATGTCCTGAGTATAGCTTACGGGGATCCTGCGAATCACTCTTTTACAAGTATCGTGGGGTGCCGTGACGTACGCGCTAACCTCGAAAACTTTGCCTCCAATGTCATTTTGCTTGACCTTGAGGTATATTGAAGCTCTGTCTTGGTCCGGAGTGCTTGCTACCATAATGTTTTGCTGCAAGTTGGAACAGATGATGTCCTGCATGGCCTCCTCCTCATTGACGCCGGCCGCCAGTACTATCGCATCTGCCACGGCTCCAGCGCTAATTCTTGAGATACCTAATCTTTCACGTGGTCGTAGCACAATTTTGCTAAAGTCATTGGGTAGTGGTGGCATGCATCCAGCTCGCACGATTTTATGTTTGGTCTATCATGCCTCCTATGACTGGCGTGAACGTCTCCCCCAACGCCAGCCTTGGTCGTGCCCTTGGCAGCGGAAACGCTAACCGCGGCTAGCTTATTTCTTGAGCGTCTCGTTTCGGCTTCCTTCCAACCCATGTCTTCCGTGCAATCCTCTGGAGAGATGTTCTCTCCATCTACTTGGTATTCCATTCTCAGTTACAGGACCTGGAACGCGCAGAGCGTTGAGTCACGTTCGCGCCGGGACGGCGCATCGGCGGCAATCATTTCCTAGGTTAGGCTTAAATCCTTCGGTTGCGTTGCCGTGTAGAAATGTCCCAAAAATGGTTCAAAAGTCCACTCACCACCACAAAAGTGGTATCTGCTGATTTCTTGAGAACTGAGACACACGATGTGACTAAACCTCGGCGACAAATTCGTAGGTACCACAGAAAAGCATTCTTGAAAGCAGGAGCCGATCTTTGCGCATCCGCACTGGTCAGTACCTGGAGCGACTCCCCCAGCAAAGCATTAAAAACACTTGCCTTTTTGAGCATAGCGTTTCATTTTGCTAGCAGTGTGATAAACGCAACGGTCCTTAAAATTACTTATGTATGCCTTCTCTTGTATAAAGACGCACATACAGAATATTGACGTGTTGTAATGGTGTCTCAGTTACGAGCAATAATTGCTTTTTAATTGACAATCACAGAAGTGTGAACGTTGAAACTTGAGCACTTTTGGTTGGCTGTGCGGTTGGGGTTGGTCGTTTGGGGTATCGTTACGTTGGATAAACAGACAAACGTGCAAACAGAAGTACAGACCAAAGTATTTGCGTCGAAGTACACCAATCACAACTATTGTCTTTAAAAAGACAGAACAAACGTTCTGTATCTAGAAGTAAATCCCATGTACTCCGTTGTCAGACAGCGGCTACGTGATAAAAAACACATCTCCGTGACGTGTACCAAGAATAAAGTTGGTGAAAGGTTTCCATATATTTCTAAACCATAGCTCTTCATCTGCTGAAATATACGAAAACTTTTTTGTGCACTAAAATGAGCAAATTTGGTGCTCTCGAAGACAGCATCAGAAATGCCTAACCTGATCATCTCCTTAATTCATCAATGTTAATGCTCATAATTTCACTCGCAATTTAATATGTGCACATTGTAGTACTTCTTACACATTTGGCCCTTAGAATTTGTTTGGTTGCGGACTGCCTTTAAGAAATTCGTACTTTCTTTCTCCTTTAAAAAACACTGTTCGCGAGAAGTTTGCGTTGTTTTCGTTTTTTTTTAATTTTTATGCCCACTGTCTTGATACTTCTCGTAGTGAATATTTTTCAGAGTAGTTATTGCATGAATTACTTTAACCTCAAGCACTAAGCACAGAGACGATCACTACAGCGTTACAAAAAAAGTTTGCAATAAAACGTAGAAACATCAGGCCACATATGCCAACTGCGTTTTCATCCCATACTAACAGATATAAGGGAAGTCGACCAGTTTACTTCCCTTACAGGTCCGTGTAAACGTCCAGACGTCATGGAAAGTGATTCATGTAGAGGCGTCGTGACGTCTCCTCCAGGATTTCGGAAATTGTATTTTCTCCTAACATGTTCACAGGTAGGCGTTGTTGCTTCTGGTCTTATTATTGCCACGTTTGTTTTCTCAAGTTTTGTTATCGCCCAAATACACTACACAACTCTCAGCGCAAAACGCGCCTGCAGTTTTCGAGAAGCTTCAGGACAGTAGTAGATCATATCGATAAGATCGCGCCAACTCCGCGAACTGTACAAATTATTCTGGAACCTACGTCACTGATTGCGATAACGCTAGAACATTCAATGGCAGGTGATAAATGCCGACGCGCTGCGCCACTTGTCAGTTGATCGACGGCCGATGCTGCATTCTTTGCTATCAGTGCCAGTCTGCTACTGTAACCCGACTTTCCGTTTAGCGGGCACAGGTTCACCCAAATAAACAGTTTGATCTGACCATTTCGTCTCCTGCCTTAAACCACGTCACGACGCCGCGACAATATTTCAGACACCACTTAAATATTGAAAAAAATTTCAAGAAAATTAGTGCGTGTATTTGTTTTAAAAGTCTGCAACAAACAAATTGTCCTAACCTAATTCACTACATTTTTAAATAATTAACGCTGATATCAGTTATTCGTGTTTAATTAGTACATCTCGCATGATTGATTAAAGTATTTTAAATGCAGTGGTGCGCCTCGACCCGGCGTTTTTGAATTGTCATGGAAAGCGGACAAATTTTACCGCTTTTGTATGAAGACAATACCAAAAAACGTTTTTTAGCCTAATAGGTTTATTTATTATAACTATCAAGTTTTTCTAGAATCAACCCACAACCATGACGTTTAACAGTATTCCATATCTAATCAGCGCTCCAAATATTAGAGTGGTGCAATTAAAACTAACGAAGTTATGTTAAGAAAAAGACGCGTAGGCTAAACAACGCATTATCGGAATTTCTGCTGACGTTAAATGATTTGCTGTAAAGTTTGCCTAATATGGATAACCTGTTTGCTCATAAACCCAACATTACCTATCTTAGCCCGACGTGACAAGAATAACACAAATAATTCAAAAGCTCACTCACCTGTTTTGCACCGCACCAGCAAACGCGGAGTCGTTCAGCACTCGGGAGATGGCAATGTGCCGTTCGCTGCCCGGAACCATCACACGATTAAGGTTCCCACAACCCCCTTCTCTCAATAACATTGTTGCTGCTTGTAGTCGCTTGGGATACTTAAAAGATGCACAGAACAGTTTCCTTTTCCCGAACGTGGCCGAACGCTTTGCACAGTTCTCACTGCACCGGCTTTGTCTGCGCCATTTGATTTGTGGGGAACGGCCTCCCGGTGGCGAGGCTGCCTACGTCATTCCTCGTACAGCCAATGAATGCCACTGAGAAATGCGCCAGAACAATTGGGGAGCTTACGCCGGGGCTAAAGCATTGTGCCGAAGCATTTTCGGAGCAACCACGGGAGCATAATCAGAAGATTGGCTCCATATTCCTCCGGTTTCCTTTGTCTGGCGCCCACCGCAGGAAAACGGTAGAAAACGAATGTATTTCTTCCGGTACAATCCAGTTTGAGTGAGGCCACCGGAGCAGAGTGGGAGTACCGTTCCTCGATTCCTCCCACCTGGATATATTTTTGTTAACAGTGTGCCTGTATTATTTACTTTTTAAGGTGGCCGATATCTAGAACCACATAAAGTAGCTAGAGTGTTTCTTTCAAGATACAGCAGACAACACCATCTCCTATAGATTCGCTTTGGTTAGGAGGTGCCTTCAGTTTTCATAGAATGACAATTGATGAAATGCACTGGTAAAGTATTTTGTGTGTCGCCTGCGAGATGAATTTATAGAAAAAACATATTGATTTATTTCGTAACCAGCGCAAAGAAGCCTGTTTAGCAAAGAACACAATACCGGGTTCATTGGCGGATTGTGAGAGAGGCCTTTGCCCTGCAGTGGGCGCAGTCAGGCTAATGATGATGACGATGATTCATATTAGCAATAATGAAAGAGCGATAACCCGAATAGTTTTACCAAAATTTATTTATATATATATATATATATATATATATATATATATATATATATATATATATATATATATATATATATATATATATATATATATATATATATATCCCTTTTTTCGTGACGGAGGGGCACCGGACGCGCTGTAATGTACATGCTTCAAAGCAACGCAGTGCAACGCGCGCCTGCGAGTGTATGGAAAGACCAGCGCCTGGCGTGGCAACGCGGCCGTGACGCGACGAAATGAACACCGTCGAGCACGCGCACTGCGTCACATCAAAATTTATTGGCGCTATGACTGGGGTATGTAGTCATGTTCTCACATGACACGCATTTTATAATGATCATGTTTGCATCAGTCGAATATCTTCGTCATTTTTTGACGTCACTTAATGCAAAATTTGGCATATGTGGAGCTAGCGAAACGGCCGTGAGCGCATCATGAGCGTAACATGTAGTCATGTTTTTACATGTCATAATTTTCATGTTATGGTTGGTCGCTTGTGTTCAGCATGCAATCAGGTCATACCATAGAAGTTTTCAAACATGCGATGTGAACGAAACCACCACAAGAACTTCAGGACCAAGACATGTAAATCATGGCACTCATGACATACATATCATGATTTTCTTGTTATGACTAGAAAATTATGTTTTTCATACTTTCATAATATACCATACTAAGTTTGGTATTGATATCATTATCGAAACAGCCAGAAGAGTAAAACGTTGTAGGCGGCTAGATAGATAGATACACTCAATGTCACTGAAGTTCGCTCAGAAATGCTTCGCATTTAATGTTGCCGTACTTGGAAAGAAATTGTGGCGCATTGCACTCCAGTTTCCAAAATCTCTCAGTGCCTGGTGTATAATAAGCCTGAACGAGATTATTCCTAATCAAAGGGCACGCGTGTGACACGTGGAGAGGTCACATGATTCAAAATTGAGCCAATGAAGCGTTAACGCAATGGTTTATAATAAAAAAAAGGAATTGAGGAACGCAGGGTAAGGTCATTCAATTGCGGTGGTGGTCAAGTTCGCCGGGTCTTCAAGTTATTTTGAAAAGGCCTGCCTATTTTGAAATGGCCTGCCCCCCCCCCCCTCTTTCTCGTCCTGCCAACAGGACGAAAAAGGGGGGGGGGCATTTCACTCAAGAGTATCTTCTAAGAAATTCAAAGCACGCAACTGCATTCCGGGATGCTTCGCTTCAAAGCTTTATCGTTGAACCTTGCGACTTTCTGCAAACCTTCCCTTTCAAGGTAACTTTTTGTTCTTTTTTGGTAGTTCTAGCTCCTCATATGTGTACTTCTGCATGTGTTCCTTTCTTTTACCGCGTGTATGATGATCTGCTACTGCTTTCATTTACCTTTAAGTAGGTGTGGGTCTTTCAATGTACGTTCGTGCACGTGAGGGCTTTCTGTGGCCTTGTTTTCGTTTATGTGATAGTTATTTTTAATGGCATGCCTTGCTTTTTCCTACATCAGCGAATATACATTTTTTTTCTCGAAGGGCTGCAAAGAGATTAAAGTGTTTTATTATTCTGATACTATGCTCGGAAAACAAACATACTTTCGGTATGCTTGCAGCTACGTGCGCTCCATTTTATTTTTGTGCTAGCCCTTGCATTTACGCAAATACACACCTTTATTTTACGTGTTTTTACGTTTGCATTCAGACTCATCGTAAACGACAGCACACACCACATAAAAAGTGAGTAATGAACAAGCCTCATAGTTCGCTCCTCTCTCAAAATTTTATTGGAAACTTTCAAATGGTAGTAACTTGGTGCCAACTAATAAAATAAATATTTCTTTCCTAGTGCTTTTTTATAGTTGGCCGGATAGCTTCGCAGACGAAGTGCTCTGTATATGGTTGTCTGATTTATTCTCGTTCGAACTGCATTTACTATGACATATATTGTGAATAAGGGCCCCGAGGTCAAAGAAAGCGTTTTGTCAGCCCGCCTGTCTGGGACTGCATCCACATGAGACTGCATCCGCTGTCAGCACAGTCACTGCCGTGACACCGTTCACCCGGAAGTTCTCTATTAAAAACCCTCTCTCTATTTTCTACATCTGCCTGTACAACATGTGAATGCGACTAGTCAGTTATAATATTGATATGCGCACTCTACAGCGTCCACCTTTTTAAGTGAAACCATTACCCTTGGTGCTGCATGGAAAGATATCTCCAATAAGACTTCTATCCTTTCGTGCTCACCTCGGCACGCTTGTCGTGGCGCCTGCAGGTATACTGCACTCTTAGTGTCATGACATCATATCGTGTTTCCAGTTTTATAAGGAAAGTCTCGGCGAACAAATTTGTGATTGCTGTTTTCGTCCTTTCTCTTGCGATAACACCGAAATAGCAATAGCAATGATAAGCCTGTCCGCAACAGCCTGCTCAAATAGTGGGTAGGATTTGATTGATTGATATGTGGGGTTTAACGTCCCAAAACCACCATATGATTATGAGAGACGCCGTAGTGGAGGGCTCCAGAAATTTCGACCAACTGGGGTTCCTTAACGTGCACCCAAATCTGAGCACACGGGCCTACAACATTTCCGCCTCCATCGGAAATGCAGCCGCCGCAGCCGGGATTCGAACCCGCTACCTGCGGGTCAGCAGCCGAGTACCTTAGCCACTAGACCACCGCGGCGGGCCTGGGTAGGAACAAGATTGCCAAAAGGAGAAGAAAGAAAAGAAGATGATGTCTTGTGAAGCAGTATACTATCGGTAAGCACGTCATAGCGAACCACCAAGGGAGTTGGTGATTAACGCAAATATTTTCCCACTTACGACAAAAAAGAATAGGTATATTGAGTAATTAGGAAATGTAATTTAAGGCCTCAACGAACGAAAATTTGCTAATATAAAGGAATTATTTCATTTTGCAAGGCACTTCTACGTAACCTTTAAGTGAGTAACTTCGAGGGAATTTAGAAAAAAGCTCCGGTGCGCTATGTATTTTTAACAGACTATTCAATAATATTGTCAAATATAATTGACAAGAATATGTGATTCTTATAAATCAACTTTGTGATTCCAATACTAATGCTGCCTTACGAACAATCTACCTCAATAAGGCATTGTTGTAGCCACAGAATTAAAGCTGAGGCTGCCCATGTTCTGGTGCAAGTCGCACAGCCACAACTTCTTTAAAGAGCAGCTACTTATAGTCAGTTACGCAGATATGTTATGTCAACCTTGAAAGAAAAATGAAGAAACACCAACGGCTTATTTGCCACTTCATTAGTTACCCCACTGTACTACATCCAGTAGCTAAACGCGAAAATCTATTACTCATGTTCAGCTATAGCGTGAATACGAAATATACAGATAGAAATGTAATTAAACGATTGAGAAGTAAGTGTGTTTTCCTCTGTTTTTTTGTGTTTGACAGCTAAAGCTATTATAAGATTGAAACACAGGTAACTTTCACACTGTAGCTGTCTGCCGCTTCCGGTGTCCATAATCACTATCACACAAAGAAGAGAAAGGAACTCAGCCGAAAAACCCACGTCTCCTGCGTGCCAGCCGAGCATTCTACCACTGAGCCATGTCGGTGCATAGAACTCTTTTGCTAACTAGCCTTTAACAGGCTTGACGTCGAAAAGGGAATAGCGGTAATACGAGTAATGAAGAGCTTTGGAGCAGCAGCGGAACCACCAGGTGTCACATATTGCGAGTTGCGCAACGAGTGGGCCTTCAAAAGCTCCAAGCCTTTGCAAAAAAAAAAAACATAAGCTTGTCCACCTATTAACGGTGTCACATACCCACTGTTCGGAAATGTGGTTGGTCGGTCCGTCGGTCGGTCGGTCGGTCGGTCCTCAGAGTCCTCAGAGTCCTGGCGCAACCCACCACAGGGGATCGGCCATGAAACAGACGGTGCCTCATTTGTGAGATGGAATTGTTTTACCAGACGGATTATTTAGATAAGGATGTTTAAACAGAGACCGATTGGTAAACGGTAGATTAGAAATAAAATAAATATAGGCATTACAAAAACGAACAAGCTAATATGGTTTGAAATAAAGTAAATACATGCCTCAGCTTAACATTCTATTCGCTTTGTTGCCTTTAGAAAATTGCTTGTGGCCTCGCAAACGTTCCTGTGGCTAAAGCTCTTTTCAATTGCCCCAAAAGAAAGGACCACCAGAAGGTATAAATTTAGAGCCATCCTATAGAGACGCTCTCCTAACAATCTCTTCCTTTGGTTTGTATATAACCTGCATATTAAGAAGAAACGGTGAAGGGATTCACTCTCGTCGCAGTGGAGGCATAGGAGAGACTGTGCCAGACCAGACCTATGTAGATAAAAGCTTTGAGGGGTGGGGGGGGACTCGGCATCTTAGTCTCGTAATTGATATCTCCGCCATTCTAGAGGAGCACCACCAATTTTTCTAGGGGTATTTAGGATGAGAAATATCAGATGTCGCCAAGAGAGATTTTTCAAACTGATCTGTAATGACAAATTTTTCCAAGCGTGCCACCGCGATTAATGCTTGCGTCGGGAATATAGAAAGTATAGGATAAATATGTGAGGCCACTGCGAGTGCATTTGCATATTCATTGAGGATTAAATCTTTAAGCCCTGGTATCTACACCAAGCAAAGAGTCATAAATGTCTTGGGACAATGGGGTAAAATACTTCTAAAGCATTGGACATATCAGGCACCGCTAATGAACGACACACAGAGAAGCATTTTGAAAGAATAATATCATCTGTTATTGTTATAGGTAATTTTCGTAACGCTAAGAGAATTGCAATTAATTCCACTTGATAAATAGGTGTAAAATCGGGTAAATTGTGGGGATTACAAAACTTTCTGGTATAATTCTTCATTGTCGTCAGTCACATCACAAGAAATTCCACAAAGTTCTTTGCAGGTGGGTAGCGGGTACCACGCTGCTCTGAAGAATGACGAAAGATGGCTTAACGACTGCCTTTCTGCTACACAATGATTATTGGTGTAGTGGCTTCCCTGCAAGTACGTTGCAGGGTGCCCACATACTCAAAGAGTGTTACAAAGGTGTCTTTTGTCATGACAGTGCTGAGCATTTTGCGATGACCTGGTGGTTTAAAATTGTATTTACTTTTTGACTAGTTTCAGCTGGTAGGGTTTCCGAGCCCTAACACGTGGTAATAAAATGAACTAAAATGGGACGTTCTCTTATTATTGTACATAAAACCTGTCAAAACGGTCACCAGCTGCTACTGGTGCCCTGCTGCTGGTATTCACACAATTTTATTGTTTTTTTTTCACCTTATGCTAATAAGCCCACTTTTGCTGGAATTTGATTATAGGACAATTTTCTCCTGCTTGTAGCGTATACAGCAAGGCAATCTGAAAATGAAAATTATCGAAACAGTATCTCTTGTTATTCGTGTTTTATTAACAAAAACATAACGTAATTGTTTTCAATGACTTTACGTAAAAATTTCGCTATTATATGTCCGCAATCAACCGAGGGTCAATTTTCAATAAATGCCAACGACTGCTAAGTAGCGTCGTCGGTATTTCAGCCGAGCAATATCTAATGCGTTGAGTTTATGTGTCAATTCAGTTATTTTAGTTTTTCATGCGAAAGTGGTCTAAGCTGTGTACACAATTGAATATACATTACAGGACCGGTTTCAGCATTATAAATTAACACTTCTATATATACGGGCCGAAATAGCAACGAATTATGGACATAGTGTATTGTACTTGCGACCAGTCAAACTAACCACACCAGCAGCAATATTAAAAACTACGTCCCAGCAAGCAAAAGCTGATGAGATGACAATTTTAGTAGCTGCCTAAATGGTTTTGGAAGTTGGTAATATGTTATCGCGTTTTTTTATACATAAATGTATTTCATACGCCCTTAAACGTACGGCATACATAAGCTTATGCTGTTATGCACTTGGAGGCTTCGAACACGCAAATTAACAAACATAGGAAAAAATCAGGTAAACAGCATGGTCGCTAGCACCTCATGCCGTGTTGCTTTGCACTGTTATATTATACAGGGTGCTCACGTAACTTTAGCCGGATTTTAAAAATATGCTGAAACACGTAATTACAGCGCGACCAAACGCATGTTGCTCACCGTTGCCTGGAGTTAGTCAGACTGTTTTTATGTTCTCAAATATTGTTTAATTAGATATGTTTAATTAACTACCTAACCCTATCTACAACTTTCTCGTCGAAATTTTTATTTATCTTCGTTCCTTCAAAAGTTAGTTAATTAAGGAGATCTAAGTAAACAACATTTGAGAACACAAAAAAATAGTCTGTATAACTCCCGGCAATGGTGAGCAACGTACATTTGGTCGTGTCGTAATTACGTGTTGCGGCACATTTTCAAACTCTGGCTTAAAATACGCGGGACACCCTGTATAATTGAGTTAGCACCTGCTAGCCGAATTTTTGCGTTGTGTGCAGACACTGATAAGAACGTCAAAAACCAAAGGGTTTCTATGCATTGACTCAACGTGGCTTATACGTGAATTTTTTTTCTTCCTTCATCATTCGCTTGTATTCTGGGCCTAACACAATTTTCCACTGCCCCAAATAGTGGATACACGTCTCTTGGTTTCGCATTACTTCCGTGGCCCAGAAACAATGACCTGTAGGTACAGTGTCATGTGATGGCGTCGTAGGTGACGTGAAGTTCAAATAATGTCATGACGATGTCATATTAACGTAATAAATGTTGTTGGTCTGTGACCTCCCAATGTGGCGACATCAATCGATGATGACTTTTTGCCATACTGGAGGCAAAAACACGAGGCACGAAGCCGACTGCTCAATTTTTCTCTCACTCGAGGCACGACGCCACCGTCAGATATCGCGTTCTATGAGGTATCAAAGACTGGCCTTAAAATACAATGAAATTCCACACGATTCTTATGTGTCACCCCTAATCCATTATGTCATTTCGTATACAGCCGTTAAAAGTCACATTCTGAAAGAATTTTTATTTATTCAATCGCTTAGGCTAAATTTACCGAAACAGCAGCACTCAATAAAAAAATCCGCCATTCTGACGCAAGTCGAAGGTGTAGCAGGTCAAAATGAGAATGATGCGCCTAATGTCGGATATCTACTTCAATGCGCAAGTCTCCTTTTCATAAAGGAGCATATGCGCTTCACGTAGCACTCGTTGCATTTCCAGGTGAATATTTGTAACGTAGAGTTTCGATGTTCGGCTGAAAAGGTGATGTAAACATGTAGGTGCTCTCAGGATATCAGCACATATTATTTCCTTTTCATGAACTTCAAGAGCACAACCATTATTTTATGTAATGACTTCGAAGCCGCAGTATTTCATTCAAGTTATAACTGCGAATGTAAATGGAGATCAGTTAACCAAATCAAACCATGCATTGCTTTGAAAAAGTAGTGATATATGAAGTGCCTATTTGTCAATTTTGACATAATATAGTGACATCTATGAGAATATTTTAAATGTGTGTCGATTCACCAACAATGAAATTATGCACAGCGTGTTAGAGAACAAATATTATTCGATGTTGCACAAAAAAACATATAGGAACGCTGTAAACAAGCATAACAAAACCACGCAAATACATCGTGCACTCATCTACGTCATCGACCTAAAAAAATCCCAAAGAACTCTCATAATGCAATACCTAATTGCCCCAAATTTCCGATGAATAATCCCACAAGTCTGCTCTTTGAGGGAAACTTCTTGAGATTTCTTTTGGATGATTACGCACGCTTCAAGGAACCTTCAAAAACCGTTCCTGCTTCTTCGCAATAAGTTTAAAGACTAATCTCTTATGTACGCTTGAAGCACACAGTGAAGGATTGCGTTTATTTTGCTCCTTAGTTACAGCGAATTTCTGTGCGTGCATCTTGAATACTACTTTCTTGAGAACACTGAATGCATTCCATTAGGATTATAATTATTTTAATGTTGAAAATAAATGAAAGTAATAAGAAAATATAGAAACGTTCGCCATGCTCTTGTCCTTCTATTTTCTAAATAAAGAGCAAGTTTATTCAATAACGTAGGAGAATAAAATACAGAGGCGTGTAAAGCACACAAGATTACCAGCAGTTGAGTAAATAAGGAAGGACGACAGTACTTAAACATGAGCAAGACGGATGGTGTTGTGGACGACCATTAAGGCTTAAAAAAAAGCCGTTCTATAGATTATAGGAAAGAACACACATATCGTTTGTTTATATGTTACCGCATTGTTGCGTAGAACAACATGATTTTCAATTGTTTTTATCTCTCTAATAAACTTGATAGTATTTCGGAGGCTTCGAGCTTGACTCGGAGTCATATCAGCGTCGTTTATTGCTTGATGAAGACCAAGGAGCGAGAACATTTATACTGTGACTAGACCAAGACGTTGTGTCTTCTAATCATTTAACTTGAGCAAAATATTTGTAACGACATCGAAACATTTGTTGCTGACACACTTGAAAATTTGAATTTTGATGAAGAAACATTTAAAATTCTGCCTAGCAATATAAACCAAACGCTGAAAAGGTAAAAAAATATTGCGCTGGATTCCACGTACGTTGGAAATCGACGTTATGCGAAGCTTGCGGTGAAAAGGTGACCGTGTCGTAAATTTGTATTGAGCGATCGACATGTAATGAAATGACGCAATATATGTACAATTGTTGCACGCAAATACCTAAGTTGAATAGGTAGAAATGTTTATATAACCTGTCAATTGCAGTTGCACAACGACTCAACCGGAACATGAGAATTAACAACAGCAGAAGTGATAAGCTGTTATGAAGTGCTACTGCTCGTGAGGATGATAGCCCTTGATGCAGGTAGGTAAATTAACTTCAGCGCATGGCACCTTACTACAATTGACGTTAACACCACCTGACGGCTGTATCATAGGAGTAAATATGTAATGTTTACAAAATTGGATAGGCAGCACTGCAACACAATTGACGTTTCACGAACACTGAAGTTCATTTGACACGTTGTTCCAAGACCCGATGTAGGTCTGTCGTAGAATACTGGATTGCCGCGCAGAGTGCTGGTGTTTGATTCCTGCTGGGACCATGTTATTTATTCTTTGCATTCGTCGGGTCAACGCTGCCGACATTAGCTTTCTATCAACTCACGTGCGTTAAAACTATTCATGCGTGTTCTTGCCATTATTTAGTAGATGCAAACTGTGAATCACCTATACTTTGGTACAGACCCGCATACCAGTGGCACATACTCGCTTGAGGGTATGTGCCCCTTTCGGGTGGAAAGTGACGACGTGCGTGACTGGATTGTGGCATTATTCACGTCTTGACCAGTGCGTCATATTTGTCAAACAATCTTACCCTCTGATATTATTTTGGTTCACGCAAAGTTGAGGGGGTGATCACGAGAGCACCCAGGTGTAAGCGGCTGAATAGATGGATAGATAGAGAGATAGATAGATAGATAGATAGATAGATAGATAGATAGATAGATAGATAGAAGCCAAAGATGCTTGCAGTATGTACATGCAAAAAAGATGCTTCCCAATTAAAAGATTGCGATGAGCGCAATGCACGAAAAGTGATAACACAACCACTCGCAGTCCATACAGAATCTCACCACAACAGACCCACCTCTGGATCACAAAATAATCGCAAGTTTTGACGGCCATTTTAAAATGACGGTTCCTAAGCAGAGCCTGCTGGTTGTGGATAGGCGAAGGCTGAATAACCAAAATATATAAACGCGTACGTGCTTTCGACTAATACTATAGCAAAGAGCTGCTTCAGCGCAAAAGCTGAACCAAGCCCGTAGGTCGCTAACAAAGGCACGGTCAATTGAACCAAACTAATGTTACCAACATTTAAATATCGTATAGCAATCAATGATATGACAGGACATTGCAACTACTGTCACTGCTCGCCTGTATATTTTTTTGCTCGCACTCTGTTCCAAATGCCGCGCTGATGCACTACCTCAAAGTAACATGTGTTGCGGATAGAACAAGCAATGACCGCTGACTTCGTGTTGGATGTCCGCCGCGGTAGATAGGTGGCTATGGCTGCTGACCCGAAGGTTACAGATTCGATCCCGGCGGTCGCATTTCGACGAAGGCGAAATGGTTGAGACCCGTGTGGAGTGCGATGTCAGTTTACGCTAAGGAACGCCAGATGGTCGAAATTTGCGTAGCCCTCCACTACAACTTCTCTCGTAATCATATTATGGTATTAGGAAGGCCAATTTTACATATTATTATTGTGTGCTGCCCCCACACGGTCAAAGTGGAATACATGTGGTTATGCTTGCAAGAAACAATGAATACTGTGCTGTAGGACGCTGGATGCCGATGTTTTCATTGTCGACAATGGCTACCTCAGTTGAACTAGAAGGAAGATATCTTTTTCTGATGTGACAGTGACCTCAGAAACACCTTTCAATGTGCATCTTTAGGACGGTTCTAACGAAAAAAAATATCAATATGAACGAGTTTAGAAGAAGGGTACCAAGTCGGCCATTAGTTTACAGAAGTATCTGCAGTGCTGTATACTAAACAAGCTTATACTTGCAGTGTTAATTAGAGACATTCGTAGGTCTTAATGCTTCCCAAAATATTTTTTGCCACGGCAACCAGAACTGAACAATATTTAGTGTTCTGCCATTGGTGCAACTGTGGTATTCCTATATCACGCCTGCATTCCGTTTATAATTATGATTTTATACCACGTGAGGTGGCTAACATGTTCGTAGTGTCTGTGCAAAGAGACATGAACCATCAGTACTTTCAATTATGCATATCTTCTAATAAATTACTGAAACCAACTGTACACCACGTTATGTAAGTGAGCTTGCAGAGGTTCTCACGTGGGGTGTTCCAGAAAATGTTTTGTGGCTACGCTTTACTGACGCGCCTTCTCTAAAAAATCACAAACTTTTCGTCTTTCAACACAGTTTGAAGACGTTTATAATCTATCAAAATGTTTGGTGCATGCATGTCCGCGTGAATAAAGCGGCTCCTCACGCGCCAGTTACAGGTCACAGGCGGAAGAAAAAGATTGATATGCTGGGCAATTTTTTAATCTCCCTTCAAACATCGTGTTCTCTATTTGTACTCATATACCTCGAATATTGGGCGCAGCGGAGATTGTTACAAATTTGTGAGGTATAAAGACTGACGATGTTGCGTTAGATAATCAGTAGTGCTTGCATTTACGTTATCGAGCTGGCGCCTTTACCGGCTGCCCTGCGTGCACCACTTGATCAGTGAAAACATGCCTTAGAAGCCACACAATGTTTCCAGGTTCTAAGCAGGCCTCCAAAGCTTGTTCTGATTTGTTTTGTAATACGTATTTGCTGGGGTGGGACATTCTGGACCACTATATAAGTAAAAGGCATTCATTTGTGGAGTATTAAGGATTATCCTTGACCTATCAAGGCTTTTTATTGTGCACAGTAATTTATGTTGTGCTCCTTCACTCTCAACTGTGTGCGGCTTCCATGATCTCGAACTGAACCTTCGCCTTAGACTTGAGAACTTTTACCTCTTAGATATTGAGGCAGGTCGAGTTCCTTATGCATTGTACTGCACACAAAGCGAACGTAATGCTCCGGAGACAAAAGGAATCTCTCATCTCACAAGTGGTGGCAATATTGGTAATGATTCGCATAGCTAGAGGGGAGGTTAGCCTGCATACCTGGCTGGCTATTTCTCCGCCCAAACCTTCTATTGTATGTAGAATGTTTTCAGAAGTACTCTTAGGCAAGCCTCGAGCATATTGGTTAATAAAAAGACAGGCGCCTCTTTGCGAGCTGTCACTCACCTGCCGGAGGAGCATTATCGTCAGCGCACTCGTAATAAGTAACGTCGCCACGTATTTTTTTGTGCGACTTTTGAATCAGGTTCCTCCATTTTAGGTAAGACCTCCCTTGACTAGATGAAATGGCCTATATCACACATCTCATTGCATTAAGTTCACAATGTAAAACAGATCCCATTGCATGCAAAGTTCAAGAAGGAGTGGAACCTGATCTTGTTCATGCAGATGAGATGCCACAGACGAGACGGATGAGATGGTGCTGACACGGCCACTCAATGGCAGCCAAGCTTTTTTGGTATCATCAGAGGCCCACAAAGGTGCTTCTCTCATTATATCCACGACAGTAAAACAATCATGCCATAACCTTGAAGTTAATGATCATTGAAAAGGTGGCTCGGAGAAGATCATCAAAACGTGTGATTATTCTGTACAAATCGTGTAGCAGCAGATTAACACGTCAGACATGGTGTCATATAAAAATATATACAAGATGTTTTATTGATTTACAATTGTGGTAAGGTTATTATCGAACTACAAGCGGTCGCATACCTTGCAGCTTTGGTCAAACGATCGATCGATCGATCGATCGAGGAACTAGCGCATGCGTCGATTGTGCAGTGAAGTGTGCGAAATCAGATGAGAGCAAGTGTATGCCACGCCACCTCAAACGGCGGTGCACCATCTAACGGGTGACGTATCAACTATTGCAGGGTGCGCTTCTAGCGGTTGCTTATGGATCTGAAGTTACGACGCGTGACGTCAATTCATCTGAATGAGCTAGTGAGCTACGTCCGAAGCTTAGTAAAATGATACACAAGAAAAATAATTATTTATATATTTGAACACTCAATGCGTTATCTCTTTCTTCAAAAAGTCAGAAAATTGTGCTTCTTTTTAGTATCAACGAGATGAATTTTACACCGCAATTTTTTTTCACGTGAGCTTACACTGGTTTGGAAAATTCCCTGATTTCAGCTGGCCTGACTCTTTCTTTTCTGTGCAATATTCAAACCTAAACACTGAACCAGGTTTTCTGCGATGGCATGAAGGTATCATTGGGAGTTTAGAGGGACGTTTACCAATCCGTAATCATGTGTCATAGTAGTGACAGGGAGGTCGAAAGTGAGAAGTACGTGGGCATAAAGCGATGGCACCATTTTTTTTGCAACTCTCATAGCTTCAGTGCACTGAAATATTCTGTCTGCGACACCCGACCAGACCGAGAACACTCTCCTTACGGTAAAGAGAACATTCAAAATATTGCAAGTCTATTCTGTCATATCCAAAAGGATAGGAAATGGATTTGAAAGGCAAAAGCTCAGATTCTTCCGCGTGTAATACAATGCCACAAAGAGATGTATATAAAGTGCTTACAGAGAAAAAGCCATTAGTGCATGAAAATTTTCTACTGAAGGGACATTTCAAGCTGGCATCAACGCCTTTTCTTGGCTGACTCTTTGCCAGTTGAGATGAGCAGGGCACTTGCAGTTCACATTGCTAAGGCGAATCAATAACTAACTCTATGTACGTGGACACTGAACATATTGCATTGGGTGGAACAAAATCAATCTCTTCATGAAATCTTTAGACTCTTTTAGCGCCCACTGAGGAGTTGATTTGCTCTCCAAGCTCCACTGCGTTTTCTTCGAGCTACAGAGATTTCAGAAATAACAATACTCTGTAAACAGTTCTTTTATGTGCATCTTTTTGTCGTCTATTGGTAGCACAACGAAACAGAAGGCGCTTTCGAAAGCCACGTTTCAATAGCATGGGTATACGCGTGCTATAAAATAAACGACCAATAACCTCGAACGGTCCTCAATTTTTCTGTAAGCCACTCTTCCATTTTTATTTTCTTCTTTCCTACATTTAAGTGAAACGCTCAAGTTCCTCTATGAGTGTGGCCTCAGAAGTAAATTACCCTTTAGTCTTTTAATGAATATATCATAAAGTTGCTTGGCTGGAACTCATGACAAGCCACCGGATACACTGCTGTGAGTTCGCTCAGACCAAAAATACGTCAACAAAATTTATCAGAAAGAGGTGTATTTGTTAATAGGTTCACAGGCGAAAGTTTAAAGGAACGTTTCGCTGCAGCATCAGTGCAGAGCGCATGTCATTCAACCCCAAAATTATGAGCATTAGGCGTCAGGCACCTAACTGACCCTTGCGGCAAAAATGCAACAATTACCATCCTAGTCCTTGTCAATCTCCGTACACTTCACCCCACTAAAACAACAAGAAAAAAAAGCGTTAGAGTGCCGAGCATTTATCCCGCTGTCTGGAGGTTCTCTTCTGGAAATAATGAAAAGAAGTCGGTTGTGTGTATCTGGATGTTCACATTTATTCTGCTGAACTTGTCAGGGATCCATTAACAGCGCTAGAGTCCTGCTTTCTCAGTTTCAGGTCAGTTTATTTTTACTTTCGTACAAAACATACATGCTTACATAAACATACAGAAGAATGCCCCAGAGCACTTGTCTGAAAGGGGACCTTCTGTCAGTAAATGTGATGAATATGTACAAGTAAAATGCAGCAACGTGGAATAAGTTATACAAATAAATGGAATACAGACTAAAAAACAAAATTTGACAATCATAGGTTCAACAAAACACTGCATAGAACATGTAAAAATAAAAAAAAACCCAAATATTATTGACAAAACGAACAGAGGAACAAAAAAAGCAAGAAAAAGATGAGTGGCTCTGGCATCATTAAGAGTGCATGAATATGAACAGGTGTACTTAATATTACATATCTTACAATTTTATGGTATCCAGCAGAAAAGTAAATAATGTGTTCTTAAAAATAGCTAATGATGAAGACTGCTTAATGTTAAAGGCAAGACTGTTCCAGGTTGATAAGGACGTGAAATAACCGGAGTGTTTTCCATAATTAGTATAGACTAATGGCAATAATAAATTCTTGTTAGCTGCAAATATTGTTTGGTTGGTGTTTACTAGAACAGCGTCTGGAAATATGTTTACTGGAGGAGGGTTCTTCATTATTTTAAATAACACTATGGATAAATTGTATTTAACAAGGTTTTCTAATGATAGGATTCTGTTATTATGAAGAATGTCGGACACACAGAAGCTGAATGAACTGAACGTTAATATACGGATGGCCTGATTTTGTAAATGTTGCAGCGATGCTATGTGTGTTGCATATGTGGTACCCCATGAGGTGATACAGTAGCTCAGATGACCGTGAATGAAACAATAATACAGTGTTAGTATTGTAGGTTTGCTGAAATAGTACCTGGCTTTAAAAAAAATTCTAATACCAGGAGCAATTTTGCACTTCAAATGGGCGATGCGTTTCGTAAATTTTAGGTTAGAATCTAAAGTAACACCGAGAAATGAACATTCATCAGCGGCACTAATGACATGAGAATCAAGAATGATAGTAGGAAGGATTTTTGGTGTTCTGTGACTGGTATGAAAAAGCATGAATGAAGTCTTGGTGGGATTTATTTTCAGCGAATTAAGGCGGCACCATGCTAAAATATTGTTCAAATCAGTGTTCAACTTCGATGTAAGGGCAGTTAGTGATCGATCACTAGCAAGCAATGTCGTGTCGTTTTCGTAAAGGAAAGCTTCTGATTGAGATAGGTGATTAGGCAAATCATTTATGTAAAGTAAGAAAAGTAGTGGGCCAAGTATCGATCCCTGCGGAACACCCTTGTTTGTTATTTCGAAGCTAGAAAGCAAGGAACCAACACACACAGCCTGTTGTCTGTCTGTTAAATAACTCTTTATAAGCTTCAGCACGGGCCCGTCGACCCCTACTGCCCGCAGTTTAGAAATGAGGATGTCCTGATGGATGGAGTCGAATGCTTTCGATAGATTTATGAAAAGTGATCCTGCGTGGAAACCAGATTCAATGGCATTTATTATTTTATCTGTAAAAGAAAGTAAAGCGTAGTCAGTCAAAGAACCTGTCCTGAAGCCGAATCAGATTGAGGAAAGAATATTAAATTTTGAAAGGTATGTGGTAAGGCGTTCTTCAAAGCATTTTTCAATAATTTTGCTAAAAAAAGGGAGAATGCCAGTGCTCTTGCTTTTTTCGCTAGCTTTTTGATTCCTCGATGGCATTAACTACGTTCGAAAAATTTAAGAGCGAGCTTTTTTGTCCTTTTCACCAATATGTTCGAGTTCTGCTAGACAGCGTACATTTATTCGCCGGCAACGCGCGTTTCTTCTAATCCTCCAAGCTTAGCTTGGTGCACTTCACTATTTCAGACACACTCTTAAAGTAAGCACTCACATTCTTACATCGAGTTTCACCATGTCGTTCTGTCGTGACATTGCTCCGGCAGCGTACGAGCATTCGTGTTTTATGGTGTTAGTGTTTCGTTCGTTTGTTCCTCATTCTTCATTGAAAGAATTTGGATTGCCTAACTGGAATATATGTTGTCCTCTACTCCACAGACCACTGAAAGAAAACGGTTAAGGCTTGAGTTTCAAGTATCAAGGTCAGGAAGCTGTGTACTTACGATGCATGGCGTATATGTTAGAGCACCGCTTTTAGGCGCCCATTCCTACAATGAGCATAGGCATAACTGTCTGGTTGAGCGATTGGACCAAAATATAAAGGACACACGTTTGCACAGCATGGTTCATTATTATTGTAAAATAAAAAAAAAGCTGAGTTTTAGCAGAATAAAACAAACATAGAATCGATGCCATCGAAGAATAATTGTGTACGTATGTAGAACACTTTCCATTTCTTGTAAGTTATAGTTAAAAATAATAAAATAAATTACTAATTTTCCTTAAAAAAAGCTCCCCGCCGCAGTGGTCTAGTGGCTAAGGTACTCGGCTGCTGACCCGCAGGTCGCAGGATGAAATCCCTGCTGCGGCGGCTGCATTTCCAATGGAGACGGAAATGTTGTAGGCCCATGTGTTCAGATCTGTGTGCTCGTTAAAAACTCCAAGTTGTAGAAATTTTAGAAGCTATCCACTACGGCATCTCTCATAATCATATGGCGGTTTTGGGACGTTAAACCTTACATATTATCAATCCTAAAAAGCTGCAAAAATATCAATACTCGAAAGAAATTGTGATCCTAGCTGATCAAAGAGAGGGAATGCTACCAAATGTTTTTTTATTCCCTACGCCAGGGGCCAGGATCACTAAGGAAGAGTGGGACCAAGCTCTACGCACCTCGGACCATCAAGCACAGCTCTGGGCTGTCCATTAGGCCCGCGACGCGGTTGAGGGGCAAGCTCTCTCCCAACGAGAGAGCGGCCCGCTGCGCGCTAAACGCACGTACCGAACGACCACTGTAATAAAATTTTTATCCATCCATCCATCCATCCATCCATCCATCCATCCGGACTCTTTATATAGAACAGTTTTTTTATAAAATGAGCTTTCAGGAATTCACAAAATGCATGAAAGATATGACACTTTCATTGTGGCCTTAAGACGTTCTCAAAATATTGCATTGCGATAAAACGTGGTGAAAACTGGCACCGAAACAGGAATCTGAACGCATACGAACGTAACTAGCACAGAGCTAAAATGACGTCACTGTTGATGACAGCTGTTGTTGTAGTGGTGTTAGTTTTTCTACATTTATTAACCAATAGGCGCCATGCGTGCTGTAACTTCGAGCATGGCCCTAACAATCACTAAAGAAGGTCGATCGATGTTTCATTTGAGGACCCTGGCTTATTCTGGACGTCTCGGAATAATACGGCTGCTGCTATATTAAGTGTTTCAGACTTTCTAATTCTCCTAATATCACCGGCTTCCTTTTTGGGCAATCTGAAAACGACAGCGGGTCAATACTACCAACTTGATATGCACAACCCCGTTTCCTCCCCCTCAATATTTAGGTTATTTGTTTCTATTTAGCCCCGCGACCTTCCCCTTAATTTAGCACTTCATGGGTCTGGGCCGGACCACGGGTCGGGCCGAACCGAATAAAGCACTCTTGAATTGTTAGTGTCGGGCTCGGGCCTGAATAAGGCTCGCATTAGGCGTGCGCCTCATACTTATCGGCATAATTTCGTGTGTACGCTGTTTGACTTTGTTCTTTGAATCTATTATTCAGTTCATTTTGTCGACTGAAAAGCTGATGCCTTCTGAAATGAACACTACTAGTGGCGGAGGCACGCTCAACTGAAACAGTAGGATGTGCCTCCTCAACGTTAAATGTCTTTTCACAGGGGTGGTAGCTCTGCTGAAAGCCAGCTTCTTTTTTACCTTCCACCATTTCTTTCCCAGCATAGTCGCCGCATCTTCCTGTCTGCCACACATCTCATTTTTCTCCATTGTCGCTATCGCTAGCCACATAGCCGCATGCATGCAACCACAACCACAAGTTACACAGCCCATGTTTTGATTGATATGTGGGGTTTAACGTCCCAAAACCACCATTTGATTATGAGAGACGCCGTAGTGGAGGGCGACACAGCCCATGTTCAGTCCCACGTTTGCACCGATGCCTTCGGCAATCGGGGACTAGGCAACCCTACTTCTGCTAAGTGGTTATAAAAGGAAAACGAAAAAAAAATGTGCGGCAAAAACGGTTAATTGTATTCTGGAGGCGCTGCATAAGGAAGCCTCGATCCGTGCAGAGAAGGCGAACGAGCGCATCGAGACACCTTGGACACGAGTGCTATCTGGCAGTTATCTTCAAAAACGAAGGAATGTATGCGCGCCCGTCTTGGAGGCGATAAGCTATAAAACGCAAATCGACGGGCAGTTGCCACCACCATGTCATCTTAGCAAAGCCTTGGAAACTTTTTTTCGGGCATCGCGTTGCGATGTCAGCGCAGCGTAATAAACGGCACGGCCCTTAGAATTAGTGATGTATGCCTCTCTAGTACGAAGCACACATAAAAATATTGACCTGTTGTTTTAGTGCCTCAGATATGCACAATAATTGCTTTTAAAGATGACCTCCGACACAAAAACTTTGATCTGCGTGTCTGTCTGTCTGTTCGTCTGTCTGTCTGTACATTTGTCTGTCCACTCTTAACTGCATCGGGTACTTGAAACGGCTGACCCCATCCGCACTAACCAATGTTGCTCAAGATGCAGCGTTCATACTTATCCAATTGTCAATTACAAAGCAATTATTGCGCATGCCTGGGGCCCCATAACAACACGTATATATTCTTCATGTGCGTCTTTTACTAGAAAATGCATACATAAGTAATTTTGAAGGACCGTAGCGCTTATCTCGCTGCGGCTCACCTTACAACACTTGCACAAAAAGACGAGTGTTTCCAACGCTTTGCTAAGACGAGACGGTGGTGACATCTGCGCGTCGCCTTGCGTTTGCACCTTATCACCTCCGAGACGGGCGCGCACACCCGTCTCAGAGCCACGCGCTTTGTTTTCTAAGAAAACTGCCAGATGGCACTCAAGTCCGACGTGTGACGTGACTTGATGCGCTGGTTCGCCTTCGCTGCACATTCGAGGCACTCTCACACAGCGCCTCCTGAATACTCTTCACCGATTTTCTTGCGCAGAACATCAAATAAATATTTTGTTCACTCTCTCCACACGCAATATTATCGTCTTTCGACAATACTTGCAGATTCCCAGTTGCAAAATACACCAGCCCATGTTGGCTGTATACATTAGAGCATGAATTCAGACACTGGGTTCTGACACAATCGCACAAGTATGAACACTGAAACTCGAGCAAACGTTGTGAGCCTGTGAATGCGGTGACCATTTGGGGTATCGTTTAGAGCCGTTTGGGGTATCGTTTTGGTAGAAAAACAGATAAATGTACATACAGACAAACACAGACAAACGGACCAAAGTTTTTGCGTTGAAGTACCCAAGAAAGACTACCGCTTTAAAAAAAAAGATTACCCACTTTATCGCGCTTTCGGTGTCAGCAGGGGATCGCTCTCCTGACACACCACATGCGCCGTTTGATGGAGAGCGCTGAAGAAAGCGCCGGCTGGTTGACTACAGTGCACCAATAGAGTGTTTTTTGAAGCGTTTAGTTCGTTCTTGCTTTAAACAAGACTTTGAAAGATCGAACTCTGTTACACGAATGCGATGAGTTTGGCATCTTCATGGAACAGCGAGGATGGCGGCTCACTCACTACGGGTTTTGCTCGGTTCAAGAGATCTATGGCAATGTGGGGTCGCGACTAGTGAAGAAAGGTGGTTCAGCGGACGTTCTTTTTTTGAGCTAGAAATTGTAGTGCCCGTTGGGGGCTGCTGTCTGCTGAGCAGTCGACACTACAGCTTCATTTTATATACTGCTGGCCAGCCAGGCTCGGGCCGGAAAAATTGGCCCATGCAATGTTCTACACATTCCTCATGGCGAAGTTTGCAGAGCCATGCACTGAGGCATTCCTTCTAAATGCATCATAATTTAGGGCTGTTCAACTTGAGATAATATATGAAAAGCCTCCTACAGGTACGCTAGCATTGAGAGGAGCCATCTTTGACCACGAGTGTTTTCAAACGGACAATTAGTCAGGTTTCTGTAGGTACACACCAGAAGTGTCTGTGAACATTACACTGGAATACTACTGTGGTTCCAGAAGCTTTTCGGTGAAAAGCTGCTCCTAATCGTGAGCACCTGCTGCAGAAACTTAGATTACTCGCCAACCCCACGTGTATCACAATGAGATAACGAACAGTGTCAGAGAGAAAACAGCTCGCAAACATGCATCGAAAAGTCTTCTTTGCGAAAGACGAGTGCGCTTAAAAAAGAAGAATCTTAACAAGCCTTCTCAAGTGACTTGCAGCGCCACAAATATCTCAGGACTGATGTCTTAAGGCGGATGCCCGCAAAGGTTCACCAGAGCTAAAACGTTTCGTGTCAGCTCACCTTTAATTTTTGTTCTCGTACTTTTAGTGAACCCACAGTTTTCGTGTTGATTGTTCCGTATTTCCGGACGTCATCAGGTTCGGGAGCTCGCGGGATCGTCACTTCATTCATTTGAGTGGTTAGCCTGTCTTACCATTCACGATAATGTCATACATGAGTTTGTTTAAACGCATGAGCGGTCAAGAACGTGGGACGTTTATTCACCAGGCGTCGTGTAAAAAATAATTAGCAGAAAACATGTACGTGTTTTCGCCCATTAAGAAACATCTCTCTCCTTATAGCGAAGCCTCTAACATCATTTTACCTGTTGCCAAATTGTAGAGAGAGAGTGTAAACTAATAGTAAAACAGGGTTCAACAGAAACTGCTGCATCTGGTTTGCTATGCTGGACTAAGTGGAAAGGAAGAGGGCAATAAAGATGAAAACTAAGATAAAAGTAAAGGTGAAATAAATGTAAACAAAAGTTGAGACGCTAGAGCCTAATCAGTAGGCCACTAACAAGCGAAAATTTATTATAGACTTCCCGAATTTTGTGTGCGAATAAGTATTATGTGTTAATTCAAAAGGAGACCGCTGAACTTAGCGAGGGGCGACAAAAGGTAGGCCATTGGTCAAGATCATCGTCGATTAACATATAAATTAGTTGTTCGCAACCTTGAGAACTTGATTTTTTGGGCCAACACGCGATAAAGAGATATTTTTTAGAACATAAGCAGTCTCTAGATTCCTAATTTGCTTCGTTCAAGCTATGAATTTCATGTTTAGCAAGCTTCATTTGTTTTTATATTGACAAAATTATTTGCATCCATAATGGTTTATAAATTGCAGTGCGCACCTGCAATCTTGAATTCATGAGTGGATTACTTTTTGTGCATGACTTACTTGTCTTTGAACTCGAATGTACCCATATTTATGAGGTCGACTGCGCAATGCGGCATATCAGGGAGGTTTTACGAGTTGCTTTTGCATTTTTTTCATAGGAAACTTGTTTTAATGCACAAAAAGCACCTCTTGGAGTTACTGATTGCCGCATATTTAACACCAGATGGTTTAAGTTTGCTACAAACCCTATTTTCACCTTTTGGTAAGCCCGAATCGTGGCACATACACTATATACAAGTATCGTAATACTGAGCAAGAAAGTCTTTATTTGCACTAATAATTATGATAGTGACAATGACCACTTAGCCCGCCCTGCCTTTCCATTTCTCTGTTTGTCAAAGCAGGAAATACTGCCTGTAACAGTTTAGGGAGAACACAGAACTCTTTAATACACCAACACAGTCTAATTCAGCACTGAGTCTTTAAAAAAAATCCACAATCAAGATAGTTGCTAAATCGAAATATGCCTTTTTTGCTCTATCCGTTTTACGGTGTTTTTTAACGAGCCCTCACACTGCGAAATCCCATAATAGAGGCTTCTGCCAGAAATATAAATGTTGACTGGTGAGAAGTCAGCACTTATGAGTTTCCAAGGTAGAGATCGCATCGCTCTCGACATGATATATTGCATCATCGTGTAGCATTCGAGTTGGGTTCACTGTCTGCTGGAAAGAGGGGAGCTTCAAGCTCAGATCCCTTGGTCTTTTCGTTTACTGCGTTTGTCACAAGAAGCGCGTCTCCAAGCGTTTCAGATTTCACCGGTGGCCATCCACTAGTAAAAGCCGAACACTTCATTCATAGATGTACCGGGCTTGAAGGAAAAATATGCCTGGAGAGATAGACCAGCGTGTCTCAACGCTGCCGTTTATTCAACCGAAAAAAAAAAACACGCCAGGCATGCGTGGTAGGTGCAGCACAGTCACAGCGAAAGCTAGAAAAGCCGCCTTTCAGAGCCTTTCCAAAGCATTCATTGGGCAACTATTGCAAGCACACTTGCTTGGTACCCACTAGGGCATTATGAGTAAACTTTTCGGTAGTAGGCCGGTATTCGCTATGCTAGTTTTCGTCAATCTTTGATGTAGGTGCTCTACCTCTCTTTTTCTGAGCTTCTCCTACAGGTAATCATGTAAACAAGGTGGGAAACACGCTGGTCTAACTCATTTATTTGGTTCTGGAAAACTTCGTGGTAGCGAGAGGAAGCGGAATGCATCATGCGCATGAAGCACTGCGCCATAGAGCTCATCTCTTGAAGGCGTAATTGAAGTTTCAAACACGTGGGCTTGTTTTGGTGTAGGGCACTTCTTGCGTACCACGCCCTTCTGAGAACAAACAAAAGTAAAAGCATAAAGACCACTAGTTGCCTATTTTATTATTGTGTACAAAAGCAGCCGGCAATTGATGGTCAGTATTCAACTTCACGGCATGTGCAGACGTCTGGAAGGCTTCTGCTGCGTTCTTTTTCTGAGCATGCAGTCCCTGGGTTCTACTCTCATGAGTATATTACATGCACTAGAGGCACGAGAAGTATATATTTCTTGCGCTCAAGCAAGCGCTTCCGTGTTAAGCTTCTAAAAGTCTGTTTATAACGAAGTAAAGCAGTAAATATTTTATTTGCTATAAAACAGAAATTATACCTATTTTTCTCATGTTTCTTGCGTGGCTTCTGTAGACAAGTATATTAATTTCTTGGGAGTGTGGCAGCTGTTCTTTTATTGAAAATAACCTTAGAATTGAGTTACTCTCATCTTATCTCTCACAAATTAAATTTCGGTGTGCTCCTGCTACAGCACTTGTGAATGTCGGTTTCTTAGCAGGATAAAAAAATATTTCTTGAACCTGGCGATTATCTCGCATATCAAAGACGCTATGCTAATATGAAGTTCTTTATTATTCACTGCTGTATTGATGAATAGATAAAAGCATTTTGATACGCATTCAAGACAATTCTTTGTTAGTGCAATTCCTTTGGATTGTGGTTATTTGTGAGTGATATGAATTTTGTTGTATGGAATATGCCTTAACCATGGACTGATGACTAATACCACGAGACGCCGACTGCAATGAGCGATCGCGTATAGCCATAACTGTATCGCTTGTGGCCATCCCATCAGTCTATGCCAACTATAAAGCAATCACCGACTGCGAGTGGCAGATGTGTAGCAGTTCGCTGCGAGGTCAATCATTGCTGATGTAGGTAAAATGCGACGAGCTATGATGGAACGTTTTTGTATTACTGGAGTACAACACTGCCGGAAATTTTCAATATAGCATTGCACGAAAGCTCTTAAGGAATTATAAATTTCCACATCAATAAATATTACGCCATTGTCTACGGTTACAATTTTTAAAACGCAATAGTTGTTTTTTAGTCCAATCGCTGAATAGCAGTGAAGCTCTGCATACATAGTCTGAGCATTGGAAATAGTGAAAGTTTCGCAGCAGGCAAAAGTGGCGTGTAGTGCTCTATACAATTAATTTAGCGCCGCCACTTCGTATGTTTATAGAAGGCAATAAAAAAATTGAAGTCTCGTGTTTTCTCTAAATGAGGACTTATGTCTTATTTTCGTCAATATGAACAAGACAGGCTGCTTCCGTATTTATATGCAACCTATATTCGCTAAAGCGAAATTCTCAACAGAATACAAAACGACTTAAAATTCAGCCGTTTGAACCAAGATAGCTGCGAACAGTTGGTATCGAACTGAGGTTCCATACGAATAAATAGCTATAGCAGTAGAACGTCGTACCACAGTTCACCTTCTGCGACATAACACAGATGGTTTGAGGTGGTGCTAATACAGATGTAGGCACAAAAACTTTGGAGGAAGAAGAATGCGGTGTGGTACGCGTCCGATCTCTTGCACCGTTTGTTGCTCTGCCGCTGTCTAAATCACCCCTCAGAGCTGCAAAGCACGTCTGGGAAGTAAACGTGACTGGTGGCGAAGCAACAGCCTGAAGTTTACATTTTGCTCTTGACTATGCACAAAAGACTTTGTATGCGGCTGGTGGCGCAGTGCCCTGAGGTGATGCATAAAATAAAGACGAAAAAAGGAGAACAGGAACCACACTAAACTAAATAGACACTCAGATGGTGCGTTTCTGATCTGACACATCAATGGCCCTTTTTTCCTGTTGCACTTAATTCAATAATAATCTTGAATATACAAAATGTACGTGCACTAGGCTTCGACTCAAGTCGTTCTCTCTATTTCTTCGCATACTTTGGTTAGACCCAAATATCACTCCTGCAACCTCATCGCTCTTGTGACTTAGATATCAGGACTGCAATGATGTGGTTAACATTACTAAGTCGTTATTATTATTATTATTATTATTATTATTATTATTATTATTATTATTATTGATATAATCACTAGTTTTGCTGTCGTGGTGGTGGTTGTTATAATAATAATATCAGTGTTTCTATAGATGCATGTCAGCATATTCGCCTACCAAAAGATGTCCCTCTTGCACAACGTATGCTCATTCGAATTTCTTTAGAGATACTAGTATGAAACATTGTAAATAGTGCGTATGCGATGCTGCACACAAACAAGTACCGGCAGGTCTAAATGCATTAATTTTTGAATGTGAGCGATACCAGGAAAATCAAAATCAACTTTCTAAGAAATCCCTTTAGTGTTAATGACGAGCAATGGCGTGCATAAAAATCATGCTCCGTCTTCCCAAAGAGTGCCCTGATGGAACGCGAAGCAGAAGTGGTGCGCAATGGCGTTGATGCGATTAAAACGGGCGTCGACGTGGGTGCTAAAGAACGGTTTGAAGCCTAACTTGTTGTAGCTACTCGAGTAAACGTTTGTTTGAAACGCAAAGGCATGAAAGGCGGGATGACTTTTGTGTATGTTATATCGCAGATAAACGAGCCGAACGACTGTTTCCACTCGACATGCACCCGAGAGTTGCGGGCGGCGGAGACAGTAAAGCGAGAGAGAATTGTGTTGTGAGCGCGCGTAGAAGCCGGCTGCTACACGCGCTGTGACGAGCGTGCTGTGGGTGAGGCTGAGAGTCACGTCAGTGTGTACATGTGAGGGAAGTGTGTGAGGGAACCGTGACGTCAACGCGCCACTGTGGCGTGACCTACTTGGCATCGCTCCAACACCTGCGGTCAGAGGAACCCGTTCCGGTACCTGCGTATTAACGCACGGACGTACGGAGTCACCCACGAATATCAAAGAGGGGCTTCGCATCTAATATTATAATGGAGTTCTGCTGAGTGCTATGTTGGTTGGGTGCCAAGCGCTGATGGTGCTACCTGCCGCCATGGATCATATGTGTTGGTGGGCGCTAGTCGCAGTTATTCCGTGAGCATAGGCGAGTGCACGCAAGGATGTGCTTTTCAGTGCTTAAAATCTAGCCAATACATTGTCTTGGAGAGGCAGCAGGGGGGCACTGTGCGGAACTTTCGTCCCCCCTCTTATGGGGAATCCTGCACACGCTTATCATTGGGGCCGATGATAACACTTTTGCATTTACTTTTTTTTCTATTCTTACTGAGGTTGCTACCAACTAGTTTCTGCGTTTTCGTTTATACGAAGTTGGGGCTGTCTCATTGTAGACTCGGCACACTTAACGAAAATTGTTCCCTTCAAATGCATCACGTCGATACTCAACTTATTGCTTTTTTGTAATTCTTCCTAGTGGTGATAAATATTGGTTTCCTTTGTGTGTGTGTGCATTATATTGCGTGCACTTCAACAAAACACTTGGTTTTTAAGGAACACGTTTTACTGCTCTTAGCCTTTGCTACAAAACTGTGTATTTCAATAATATGTGCTCTTTCATCTAATTCCTTGTTCCGTTCCTTTTCTGTACCTTACGGACATTTTAGAAAGCATGGAAGCCCCTCGAAGCTTTCAAAGAACGACAAGATCTGTAGTGCACATCCAAATAACGGCGGGAGATTGAATTGTCCGAGAAGTTCAACTGTCGTTCCAAGTGTATTTCCTACGCTTTCACAGGCGACCTCGCCATGTGACATGTTCTAAACAAGACGACAGAAATTTGCTTAGCTAATCACGTAATTTTACCTGCTGAAACTACGCACAGTTACGTAACTAATTAGGAGAAATATTCTCTCAAGAACCACGTGATAAATGTGTTTAGTCACGTGGCATATTCCTGCCAAAACTGCGTATTATAACGTCAAACCTAATGTTTTTTTTTGCATTATATAGCTATACCATGCTAAACCAAGCCAAAACGCAGTGGAGATGCTTTGACAAGGTATATGACCACCAGCTCCACGGTGACTTCGTCTTGTGTCATTAGTGAAAGCTACCTCTATGTTTTTTGAAGTATATTGTGCTGGCTTCAAAGTCTTACCAGCCCTTATCTTTCGCGTGGCCTCACCTGTAAAATCTATATATTCTGGTGCGACAGAGTATCCTCAAAATATACTACATATACACATGACATTTGCTGGTCCGTTTCCACCAATGCCAAGTTGTAGATTCCTAAACTTTATTATCCTTGATTTTAAGTCGTTTAACTAAAAATATAAGAGCATATTCACGAAGTTAACGATGATGAGTAAGTGAAACTCCAGGGGATCATTCGTGTAAGCCTTCAAGCCCCGGTACACTGCCCACTCTAACTTGCAAATGTGTGACAACACGTATGTACTTACGAAAAGAAGGGTAAATTTAAGGTTTCATTTTTTTTTGCTAGACACAATATATGGAGAAGTGATGCACAATTATGTGAAGCAATGTGCAGAGGACGTTATTAGAAGTAATTGTATTGCAAATGCGAAAAATGAAAAGTTGACTAAAAGAAACTTGCCGTGGGCAGGGCACAAACCTGCGACCCTCGAATAACACGTCCTATGCTCTGCCAACTGAGCTACCATTGCGACAATCCCCCCGTCCAATTTATGGCATGTATACGCGCTATAAACGTGTGTATAGTATATAGAATGAAACTTCGAACTATAACAGACAACAATGACGGCGATGGTATACGTGTTGCTGAAAATAATTGCAATAAAAATATATAAAAGAAACTGTGAACGACAATAGGACTTGCCACCAGCATAGTTAACTTATATACCCTATTGTCTAAAACAACGGGTAGCGGAGTGACCGCCGCCATAAAGCAATGGAAGACGGGAGATGATTTAGACTCCAACCAAAAGTTCTTAAGAAACCCGACGTTTCGAAACCGACTTGGTTCCTTCCTCAGGGGCGAATGCGGAAACTACGTAGCAGCGGTGTCTTCAAACCACTCGCGGGGTGGATAATGACCCCCCCCCCCCCCTCTTTCTCTCTGTCGTTTTGCCGTGGAGCGCTCAAGACTGGCAGAGCAACAGTGGTAGAACATTCAATAATGGTAGAGCATCGCACGCGTTATTTGAAGGTCGCTGGTTCGGATCCTGCCGCTGGAATGTTATCTTTTCGTCCACTTTTCTTTCTTCAAATTTACATTACAATTCTAATATCAAATCCTATACTTTCCCTGGCACCATTGTTTGCTAATTCTCATTATTATTGTTTGTAAAAAAGAAAAAGAATCCTTAAATTTGCACTTCATTTCAATATACGCATTGTTGTTTTAATGGTCGTATATAATATTGAGGTGTGGACTTTGTTATACTTTCATTAGGACTTCTTTATCCTAAGTGAAATGCAGCGCCAAGGTTTTTTGGAAGGTGTTGAAGCAGAAGTTTGCAATGACGAGGTCTGCACACGTCTTCCTGATAGTTTCCGTTGTTTATTGGAAATGCATCTCAGAGGATTTCGCGATGTCTTATGCTGCACAAGCCAGTCATCGTTCATGATATCTAGATTATTGTCACAGCCAGTATGAAGGGGTCTTCTTGTATTTTGTATCATACCCTTGCATTTATACAATAATGCATTTTGCTGGACTGCCGCGGTGGATATTGTCGGCCAGGTACATTGTTACTGGAACGGCGTGATTTCTTAGTATTATAGCGGCACGTTCGCCGTTATGACTTTGACTGAAAATCCGCCGTGGTCTCTGGCAGTTTAACGCACTTCCTAACACCACCAGCCAAAATTTTGATTCTTCGGTGCAAAATCAGAAGAATGTTTCCCTGCCACTGCAGCTCCGTGGCCGACAGCGTGTTCACGGCCAATTTCATACATGGTGGGAAGAGAACGTGTTGGCTAAAATGTGTTCTTAGGGGTGAAGCTCCTTAAGCGGTGGGTCGTGCGTCGTCCATGTACGCAGTAGAAATGGATAGCCGCATCTCTTTTAGTCCTTAGAATAATCGCTGGATGCCGGTACTTGTATATGATGAATACAACATGAAACGATGCGAGATGGCGGTACTTGGAGCATTCACTAGATGGACGGATGAACGAACGGACGAAAGGATGGACGGACGGATGGACCGACATAAGACAGACTGACATACGGACAGACGGATGGACGGACAAATAGACAGACATATAGACGGACGGACAGACGTTGCCAGTGGACGGAGGATTCATGGCTTACCAATAAAACCTTCCGAAGCTTCGTCCCACTCATCATCAATCACTCCATGGATAAGCTGTGATTTTTTTGTTCGTCATACGCCACAACAGAAAGTACACATAATGTATTACAGATGCGTAGCGAGTATCTCACTTATTAGCAGACCGATGAATGACATAGTGGCATAGTGGATCTGGTCTAGACATAGATATATTCCGGTCTGGAACGCATTCGTACTTCATCGTGATCAGCGTCATCGTCATCAAAAGACGATGGCGGACATGGCTAGACCCTGAGGAGTTCGCCCTTAAAAACCTCCCCAGTACTTTCATTTGCTTTCTAGTCTGTTTTCTTCTCCTCCTCAGTTCATTCTAATTGTCTTTCTGGTGGGTGTACAGACTGTACATATAGTCTGGAGTGTAACGCACTTGGTTATATTATCTCAAAAAAATTCGATGTCTTCAAGTGCAGCCACTGAAGCAGTTTGGGTACAAAGTTTCGACTGGTACTCTCTGCTGCACGACTCTATATGTAATATAGACCATTTTTTCAATTTGCCATTTTCGCGTTAGATTCTCAGCATCATGCACTTTTTATTCTGCATAACTCGAACACTCAAGTCGTTTTCTCTGAACAGTTCAGCTTCCTGAGCAAGCTCAGCATGATAATAAGAGGGACGAGTAGCGGCTCCTTTGTCTCATCAGCAACATTACGACTCATTCTAGTTCACTGGGAAAGAGCCTTTCAAGAAAAAAAGAATAACAAAATCAAAGCAACGCTTTTGAACTTCTAAAAAAATTTCCCACACTAACAAGACCTTGAAGTTTTTCTGCGGTACGCAGCTGGATCAAATAAGCAGAAATTGTATGCGTTGTGTAGTATATTCCTTGCAAAAAACATTTCACAGGAACCGAACACCAAGAAATTAGGGAATGTAGATGGTCGCTCTAACCACAAAATGTTATTTCAGACCCCACATTAGCTTATGGTATGTCAGTTATCAGTGTAACAACATGAGCAATAAAGATATCCACAGCACACCTCACTTAGAAATAAGCATTAACAAGTGACTGTAGCTTTGCGGATTACTGTTACATTGCCGATTCCAGAGCGGTGTGAAACTTATCTATGTTACCTGACGCCTACGAATACCTCCGGGAACTGTGGGTTCACCCTATTATAGATGAGGTATTCGTCTATGTGCACATGTCTAAATACAGCTAACATTCGACCGTATACAATCAATACCTCAGCAGGAAGGAAGGAAAAAAAATTGCCCGCAGCTTCCCTCGGGGGAACACTGAGGAGGATGCGGAGCATATAATTAGTTAACGGGGTGTTAAAGTGCGACTTACTTGGGTTGATGGCTAAATTGGTTAACGTGGTTGTGAAATGGGGTGTTAAATTGCGACTTACTTGGGTCGATGGCTAAATTGGTTAACGTGGTTGTAGGAGGGGGTGTTAAATGAGTGAACACGTACACACGTATGCGAAAGGGCGGCGCTGGTCGAAGGGACGTCGATCATGGTGTTTGTGGATTCGTTGGAATTCATTTCACCGCGACCTTGGACGTCGACGCGCCGTACAAACCAACCGACGAGCGGCAACTGAGCGAGCGAGCGCCGACCTTGAGTATATATACAGCGTGACGGCGCATGCACTGTCAGCTGTCGAATGTTCGAGAAGGGGGAGAAGCGCAACGGCGCATGCGCGCGCGTCAGCTGCCGATGTTCTCGAAGCGCGACGGCGCATGCGCGCGCGTCAGCTGCCGATGTTCTCGAAGCGTGACGGGCGCATGCGCGCTACATTATACAGCTAGCAAATGTTCGTGAAGAGGAGAAGCGCACGCGGTGTGTAGAGGAGGAAGGGTGCACAGATGGTGGAGGAGTGAAGCGCGCGCGGTGTGTAGAGGAGGAAGGGATGCACAGATGGTGGAAGAAGGAGGAGGAAGCTTGCGGACGGCGCCGCACTACAAGCCTCGAGTATTAGATGCTCCGCATCTAAAAAGCAAACAGAAAAGAAGAGGACTAGGAAAATAACCAGAAACACTTCCGGTTGGTTACCCTACACTGGGGGACGAGGATAGAGAAATCAAAAGACGAGAAAGAAAGACGAGCGACGAGAAGGAAGAGAAAAAAAGAAGCAAGAGAGTAACTTCACCGGCAGCTTGTAGAACGTCATCCTAAGTCGGAGGCGTTCGCAAAAAGAACAAGAGGGCTTCCTTAGCAGAGCATCCAATGAACTTGAGGCGTTCTTCAGCCGTCTTGAGAGCGGAGAAGTAGGATTTTTCGTGGATATTGCAAAGTATTGCTACTATATTTTGTCTGAGCGCCATATCTTTCATACGGTTGGCAACAGCACCAATTATACGGCACAATTAGTTTGAGAAATTGATGTGGTACCCCTATAACCGCCTTTCTTTTTTGTTTATCTCTCCCTTTCTCCTTGCGCTTCTGCCCTTTACATAATTCAGCGTCGATGAGCACAGTCGATACCGCCATATACAGGAAGAGCGCATGTTGATTGGCTCGTGCTTTGTTTCCTTCTTGAGTGATATGATTCTGACCTTTCGGATGCTTTTTTTGACGCAGAATTACAGCCTCAAGTTGTCGCCAATGAGCTGCCGCGCAGTTCATGCCAGCGCAGACGTCCCACTTACTTCGGAAACACACAAAAAACGTGCGATTTAGCAGCACAATAGCAAGAAGACACCACAGGGCATCTTAATGGTGACAGGAAATTTGTAACGATGCGCCAATATGAACCCCACCCTTGATCTACAATATCCCGTAAGAGCTTGAATGCACCAAACAGAGCTTTCGGTGGGTGGTCCCCGATCAATGGTCACGTAGTCCCACAGTCAAGTATGAATTCATTCTTACTTTGTGACTTTATTTTATCGATATATCACCGCGAGTATCGAAATCCTGCCACAGCCAACGGGTCATATAGGTCAAGATCACCAAATTTCTGGCCTCTCAAATCCTGTCCATCCAGTGGGCCAGTGCAACGGCGCTCAGGTTCAACCTGTCCATCCCCGAGTAGGCCTAGCCAGGTGGCGATGAGCTACCTCGCGTCTATTATGGACCTAATAAAGTTATTTCAATCCCTCAGTCACAAGATGACCAACACATTTAAGCGGTTTGGTCCTACGAAACTGCATATCTTTCGGTGCGTTTGTTTTGCCTAGTTCCCGAATATTGCCGATGGCCGATGTATGACGCAATCGTGGAAGCTTACTTCCACAAGTCGTTCAACTAATGGGTTTGAGACCACGAAAATTGAGAGCTTTGCTGTCTTGTATACCGTAAGGAAGTACTTGGTGAATGCATTTAGCGCAACAATTTTTTAACCAGTGTGCTTTTTTAGCTGACTTCATTTTTTTAGCATTGCTGTAACAACGCATCTTGTACATTTGAACGTGACACCGCTTGAACGTGACACCGCTTACACGCACACCGTGCCCGGTATGCTCGTTACGGCTACGAGATATTTATTGCGCTTTCTAAGCCGTTGTTCAGCTTTTTCTTAATGCATCGTTTCAGGTACGGTCACTTTCCTCCCACAGTTGCGAAAAGTTTCTAATAGTTCATTTCAGCGTGGGAGCAGCTTGCATGTCCATCTCTCAGCTTTATATAGCGAGGCTACATGCATACACCGAACACGTGCCAACAATACGCCTTACTGAGGAAAAGAAATATCAACTCTTGCTGAAGGGAAGCGTCTAAGAAAATAATAAGATGATTGGGAACTATTTTTAAGCATCACAGAGAACGAGATGCAAATAAGCAACGCGCACTGACCCAACAAGCGCAGGTGCTCAGTTTTTGTGGTACAAGCGGCAATTCATTACTCTGTGCCGAAGGAAAATTGCTTTTCATATGCTCTGCAGTACGTTTCGTGTCCAGACATCTCTGTAAACCGAAGTTCACGTTACTGCCTCGGAAATGGCTTGGATATTTGTAGAGGCTTAGTGAAACATTTTGTTTGCGCGGCTCCTGACAGGGATCGCATGAAGCAGAAAAAAAAAAAAGAGCTAGCCAAGGAAGGCAATTTTCCTTCGGGTATTTAGCCCATGCCAGAAGTGCCTAAATAAAATCGCAAGATACTTAATTTTCTAGAACTTTCCTGGAACAGAACTCTGCCGCGCACGTTATGGTAAGTAATGCAGGCAATAGCTCAAGACAAATTGTGAGCAATTTAGCGCAACTTGGTAATCTCTAGACACACTGATACTGTTACAAACGCATTTACTTTATGGTAAACACACCAAACACAGCGCTTTCATCGGTAGAGACGTGTGCTATTGTGGCAGTGTTCAGAAGGCTAACCAGGATGCACTAAATTAACTAGGATATGACAAGTTATCGACTAGCTCAACAAAAAGCTTAGCATGAATCTGAAGGGGCAAGTGTAAGAGATGCAATCATCTTTATTGCAATACCTTTTGTATGGACACTCGAGGCCGATTTCCGCATTTACGTTTCGTATAAGTTCAGTGTGATAACATTGCTTCGTAAGTCACGCGCATCAGTGAAAGCTGGCAAAAGTTTCAAGCAAGGGTGAAATTGAGCGAATTCAAAGAAAGGCTCCATTGGGTGAATTAGCATGAAGGGCTGCTGGTGCGGCGAGGAACTGCGTCAGTCGGCCCATATTTGCGAACGTTACTTAAACTGGTGTAATCGCACGAGCGCCTTTGACATAGTTTAGCTATGTGCTCATATCTACGCTGCTCTCACTGCTTGCTTCGACCTTAAGTATTGAAACAGGCAGCACTTAAAAGAAATTGCTCGCTCGCCCAGTTGTAATCGCTTACGCGAGTATTTTGTACACTGACGCCAGGTCGATTTCTGAAGAAGCCTTACTGTTACCATTTCGCAGCTA
>NW_023610481.1:0-44913 GCF_013339725.1 Rhipicephalus microplus
ATGTTCTTTCAAACGATACAGCCTTTTATCCGCAACCATCTTTTTTCGGTATAGCGACGTGTACTGTATTCTTTGCTTGTTCTCCCCCCTACAATAATGCCCGTAAGGGCAATGTAGGTACATGTATAAATATAATAAATAAATAAATACTGGATTATACTGTTGCCTGTCAGATTATAAGCAAATGCCTATTTTGTTCCTTGTGTCCTAATATAGGAGTTTGATATATGAGCATGAATTTTTGATATAACACACACACACACACACACACACACACACATATATATATATATATATATATATATATATATATATATATATATATATAGATATATATATATATATATATATATCATCATGATATATGAGCATTAAGGCTAAAAAGGGGCTTTGTATTGTTTTTATAGTGCCTATAGCTACGTATTTTGTTTGCTCGTGCCTAAAAGCCTATAAGTGCCTATAAATGCCTATTTTCACAATGAGCGCGTATGAGCGCTACTGAAGCCCGAATTTCGTTTTCGGGCATGTTGTGAAACTATTATTCATGTAAAAAAGTAGCATTGACATTTCCAAGCACTATAAGGCTCAACGAAGACAATGCTGGCAGGCTGCGAGTGATGGAGGAGGAGCATAAACAGTGCAAAAGACGCTATATCTCCAGCATTAAGAGGAAGAATGTCGGCGTCTGCAGAGGAAGAAGGAGAGAGAATTAAAGATGGGGTAAAAAAATAAAAGTGACACCTATGGCCAAGGACATGGCGACCACCTTCCACAAATATCTGTCCAGTGCCTTGAAGGAACTGAGAAACCCCCTGAAAAACTGAGTGTTGCGGTGGCAAAGGAAGAGCAGGTTTTTCTGAAGCGCAGCGAGTAGCTGGAGAACGAACGAAAAACCATGGAGGACCACTTATGGAATGATATTGTTGATTCAGTGGTGGAGAAGGTCGCCAAATCGTTATACTTCATACTGCAAAGCCTGAGACAGGCGTCGGCATGTTTACAATCAACTGTGTACTTAGAATACGTTCACCGTATGCTGGAATATGCTTGTTCCGTATGAGATCTGCTTGTCAATTGTTTTTGTGTGACAAACATTAAAAAACACAGAACAGCACTTCAAGTTTCTTCCTAAGCTATTACTCAAAAATGACCACTGTGACAATATAAAAGGTTAACTAGGATGGAAATTACTATCATCGCATCCAATTAAACTGCGGTTAAAGCTCATATGTCAAGCATTTCAGGCTAAACTCATATTAGAAGAAGAATGTACCTAAACAGTCCTCTTCGGAAATGGTAATTAGGATTTTAGAATGTCGTATCAGATATATTTTTTCTAATAATTCGTTTTTGTTCGTTTCCTGACAGAATGAAATAGCTTATAAAGGGAGCAAAGTGTGTTGTGTCGATGAGGGCGTGCTTTTTTTGAACTTGTAGCCCATCTGCTGCAGCACCTTCAGGTAATTCAGGTAAAATAATGTGCACGCAGCTTTTGTTTTGTTTGTAGTTTACTTTTTAAGCTTCTCTTCCTAGGTGACATAATAAGTTACATTTATACACTAGAATTTCTTGCGTGCCCAATGAAAAGCGGTGTACTATGGTGAATTTTCAAATTGGTTTCGTACAATCCACCACAGCATGATGCGATGAAGCGAACTTGAATTCCTTGCCTCTCGTCCCAATTAGTCATCGTGAGCATTATTCCTTACCTGTTTTATTCGGCATCCGGGCTGGAAAATCACATGACACACGCACCAAGAACAACATGCGTAAGCAAGGTCACGCGCGCATAACGTGCCCCAGCCTACTCGTGCGCGTACGCCAGCGATGTTGTGTGGATTCGGCGCTCTCTGTTGTGTATTATAAGTTTCTGTGGGATGTATCAGTCAGCGTGTGCACTTTATGAGAGGCTGGGCAAACATCATTTATTGTGACTCCGATAGACCACGTCGCTTCGCTGAAAAAGCGGTCAGAGACGACGCATTAAACAGAAGCTAAGCGTTGTCAGGGTTGGCGAAGAAACGATGCAGTAACGACGAGAAGACAAACGCAAGCGAAACGGGGTAGTAGTATTAGTAGTAGTATTAATAGTAGTAATTATAAAAGTAGTAGTAGTAGTAGTAGTAGTAGTAGTGACATTGCACACTACATGGGCATCTACTTTTTCGCATCCATCTAGATGTGACCACCGTGGCCACAATGAAGCCCGCTGCATTTGGGTCAGCAGCGGAGCACCCTATATACTGTCTGCTCCTCTGAGGCGGACGCTAAACGAGGGCTCATTAGTGAATAGCATCTCTAGGCTATTCAAAACAAAAATAAAAGTACGAACAAGCTGAGATGCTGTTTGCATGTTCTATTATTTTTCTCAACGTTCATTCATTATACTCATTTTAAAAGGGCAGTGCGAACACACAGGAAAAAGAAAGACATAGTGACGAAGAGTGCTGTTTTTCTTTTCCCACTGTCTTCGCGCTTCCCTTTCAAATTGATATGAAGCAGCTAGCCCAAATCAAAGTACTCCTCGTTCATGCTACACAACAGAACACATAAATTAACACGCCAAGACCATTCCTTGTTGTACGTCACTCCGTAGATCTTGGGGCAAGTGCATTTATTAGCAATTGAGCGTTTTTCTGCGACATGTAATTTTTCAAATCTTAACGGGAATGATCTGAAGTGCCCAGTGCACTAATACGCTTGTCAGGCCGAAATGATCAAACATATTGAGGGGCCCTTTAAGGTGTTCACCTATAGGGGAGAAATTGGTCCCTACTGATAAGACCTAGCATGCCCCTCTTCTGGGGTATCAGTGCTCTGGTTATTTGCTCCTGCGCTGTCCTTCCCAGCCACAATAAAAGGTAAGAGACCCATGAGACTGTTATTTGAATGGTGTACTCTTGACGCACAATGCTAGACAACAAAACGAAAGACCACATACTGTGAATCGCGCGGGAAATGCATCTTTATTTTCAATCGTTGGTACTTTGCTGCTATTTTAAACATCAATTTTTTTTCTTGTCGTAGATACAAGTCACTGACGTTCTCGTTTTGGGATATTTCAATTTTTGTGGAAATTTTTTGTGCCTATAACTAAATTTTGAGGGCCTAAAATGCTATATTATATGACTTTTTTAGCACATAGAACACACATTTAGTGCCAAAAAATCCAGCTTCTAATGATGATTGATGATGACGCCTCCACTATGGCTCCTGGCCCACACAAAGGGATTGGCCAATAATTGAGGGTATGAAACTTAAGGTCTTTCAAGGGATGTATACGTAATCCTAACAAAGGAGGTTAAATCAAACGAAAGAGTACAATATTTCCTTTTTCCCATTACCACCAAACAGAATAGTATATATATTGAACTGAAATTGCAGTAGTTACGAACACGTTTAAAATTGATGTTTAGAATTTGCCTAATACTAATTTACCTAAATATAAAACTGGAATTTAGAGGTACATTCGTTGTGTTTCATGAACATAACTGCATAACGTGTTCTTGCTTCTTTCTTTATATTCCATCAACTTCAGGCTTAATTCTTCATTGTCGTTAGCCACTGCATGAAAATTGCACATGATTCCCAACAAGTGTGTAGTGGATACCAAACTTCTTCAAAAATGTCGAAAAATAGAATAGTGAGTGCTTGCGTACAACACAAAATCATTATTTATGGCGTAGTGGGCCCCCAGAAAGTGTGATTGTAGCAGTTACCCAAAGAATGTTTAAAAAAGGCACTGAAAGGCCGCTCTTATAGCTTTCGCTACGTGGTCCGCGCAGGCCCCGCGTTTTACTTCACCTCTACCGAAATTGCATGCAACCAGTGCTGTGTAGCAATCACGGGTGATCACGTTCTATGTTGGCGACTAAGCTACACCACGAGAGGGCGTAGTCGAGCGCCCTTTGATTTTTTGCAACGGTGCCTATTCTGATATTTTTTTTATATCGGAAAAAAGTTTGCTGGCTCCTCGTACTTGAACTTCATCACTTGCTGGCTCCAGTGGGCGCGTATCGCCTATAAGATATCGAAAATCGGCAATCTCCACTGATACGATAGAAAAAGTAATTACATGGACAGACTATAACCACCTCATGTTTCCATGGCAACCCCACTGGAGTCAGTCCAGAAAGATCGAAGTCTTAATCACTAAATTTCGATGTCGTGTCCCCCCCTAAACCTATATCTACACAGAGCTGGTCAGACAACATCACCCCTCTGCGCATTCTGCGGAGAAATGGAATCACTAGATCATTATTTTTTGTATTGTCGCCGCTACGAAATACTTAGAAAAAGGTTACTAGTTATGCCATTTCGGAAAATAGGTCTTACATTGACGCGGAAACGGCGCTAAGCTTTGGCGCCTCAGCTTTGGGACATTGCCACAGGGATGCTTTCAATGCCGTTTGCGATTATATTCAGGCAACCAAGCGTATACCTTTGTGATCTTCAATCAAAAACAAAAAAAAATTATTTATTACTCCCAAGGGCAGAGTGAAGTAAACGCAGCTAAGTGGTAAACATAACACCTCAAATCTCAAAATTGCTCAACTTGATTTTTTTTTCGTTTGCTCTTTTTATGTTGTTTTTATTTTTACATTAGTCTTATTATAATACCAATTCATTACACATAGTTAAAATGATTATAGATAAACTGCACTACACTTTCTTGGCCAATCCCCCTAAGTGGGTATGAGCCAACCTCCCAGGGAAACAAAACAAAATATGTCGTTTCATTTTAACGTCTCAAAAACATCACATGATTCTAAGCCTATGCCGTAGTGGAGGGCTCCAGAAACAAACTTCCTGGGGATTATTGATTCCTTAACTTGCACCTAAATATAAGTACACGCCTATTCTGCTCTGGAGCTTGTTAGGGGCGAAAAATCTTATAGCGACACCCGTTCGTCCCTCGTAGCCGTTGTAGTATGTTACAAGTATAACATTTTGACCTTCAATCTGGTGCCGGTGAGACATTTATTCTGTGCGTTGTTGAACAATTCAAAATAGTTTTCATTGTACATACCAATGGCTGCTAATGGGAAATGAGTGACAGGAGCATTCGGCTTTTAGTTACCGCGCACGCTGCGATCCCCATGAGCAGCCATTGGCATGTACATTGAGCACTTTCTCACAAGAAAGGGTTGCGACGTTATACTCGCTGGGCGTAACCTCCTTAGTTTTAGAAGGGGTAAGCGAGCGTCGAGCCGCAGTGGCATGAATACAATGAACTTATATATAAATATGAATGAACTCGAGGTGGTTAAAGGTGGGAACTAGATACGAAGAGCAAGCCACAAGAAAGTAACAGCCGAATTCTCCTGTCTCTCATTTCCCATTAGGAGTCATTGGCATGTACATTGAGCACTATCTGAAAGGAAAAGGTTGCTACGTTATACTCGCTGGGCGTAATCTCCTTGGTTTTAGAAAGGATTAGTGGGCGTTGGGCCGCAGTGCCATGAATTCAGAGAACTAGTATATACCATGAACTCGAGGTGGTTAAAGGTGGGAAGTAGACCTGAAGCGCAAGCCATAAGAAAGTGCGCGTGTGCCACCTCTCGTTTAGTCCTTGGAATGTCTGCTGGATGGTGGTGCTCCTATATGGGGAATATATAATGAAAAGATGCGAGATTGTGGTGCTTGGAGTGTTGAATAGATGGTCGAACGGACACACAGACAGATGCATGGATGGACGCATGAACAGACGCAAGGGTGGATGCATGGATGAACGGAGGAACGGACGCACGAACAGACGTACGCACGGACGGGCTCATGGACGCATGGACGGAGGAAAGCAAGAACGAACGGACGGACGAATGCTTCGCCCCACTCTCCATCATTCACTCCGTGGATATGCTGCCATTTTTTTTGACCTCAGACGACGTGAAAACATAGACAGAGCAAAACCCCCGTACTGTTTATCCAGCCGAACTCAGCGAGAGCGCAGTTCATTATTCAACTTGCGGAAGTGGACAGAATTTATTGTGAGTGTCCGGAGTCGTTTTGCAACGTACACTTAGTTTATTCCTAAATATAAAATAAAAGTGTGATGTCACATGTGAAAAAACCCAGTGCTGATTATCACAGTGGAGCATAATCAAATTTTAAAAATGCGTTTTTAGAAAGAACTCTCAAGATTCCTGGTGCCACTAATTATGATGAATCACTCCTTAGCGCTATCGAGTACGTAGGCCCAAATGAAAGGTCTACTTGTAAATACAGTCAACAGCCATTGCCAGAAGATGTGCATCGCGTATCTTCGTAACCCCATCAGCCTGGTCACTTTGAAAACGCTTTGGCAATCTTTTGGGGTGGCCCCGGCTGCTCTGACGAGGCCCTCTCGGAAGTCAAGCGTGCTGCAGCGACGGAGTCCGACGAGGTAGTGACTTGTGAAAAAACGCTTTGCTGATTATCACAGTGGAGCATAATCAAATTTTAAAAACGCGTTTTTAGAAAGAACTGTTAAGATTCCTGGTGCCACTAATTATGATGAATCACTCCTTAGCGCTATCGAGTACGTAAGCCCAAATGAAAGGTCTACTTGTAAATACAGTCAACAGCCATTGCCAGAAGATGTGCATCGCGTATCTTCGTAACCCCATCAGCCTGGTCACATTGAAACGCTTTGGCAATCTTTTGGGGTGGCCCCGGCTGCTCTGACGAGGCCCTCTCGGAAGTCAAGCGTGCTGCAGCGACGGAGTCCGACGAGGTAGTGACTTGTGAAAAAACGCTTTGCTGATTATCACAGTGGAGCATAATCAATTTTAAAAACGCGTTTTTAGAAAGAACTGTTAAGATTCCTGGTGCCACTAATTATGATGAATCACTCCTTAGCGCTATCGAGTACGTAAGCCCAAATGAAAGGTCTACTTGTAAATACAGTCAACAGCCATTGCCAGAAGATGTGCATCGCGTATCTTCGTAACCCCATCAGCCTGGTCACATTGAAAACGCTTTGGCAATCTTTTGGGGCGGCCCTGGCTGCTCTGACGAGGCCCTCCCGGAAGTTAAGCGTGCTGCAGCGACGGAGTCCGACGAGGTAGTCACTTGTGAAAAAATGCATTGCTGATTATCACAGTGGAGCATAGTGGAATTTTAAAAACGCGTTTTTAGAAAAAAAGCTGTCAAGATCGCTAGTGCCACTATTGATAACGAATCACTCCATACCGCTATCGAGTGCTACTGCTGATGCCATGCTTCAGCGAGTAAGTAAGCTCGAATGAAAGGTCAACTTGTAAATCTAGTCAACTGCCATTGCCAGGAGATGCCGAAAAATTTCTTGGTAACGACGTTTTGTGCATCGCGAATCGTCGTAAGCCTACCAGCCTGGTCACCTTGACAACGCTTTCACAATCTTTTGCGGCGGCCCTGGCTGCTCTGACGTGGCCCTCCCGGAAGCCAAGCGCGCTGCAGCGACGGAATCCGACGAGGAGTCTACCTCGTCGACCGTCTTGGAGAGTGCATCGGGTGAGTCGAACAACCGTACTTTTTGTCTGAACTGTGGGCCGGGCAGCTGTGAATGTTCACTGCTGTGGGTCAAAGAGTACTCTCCCACGAATGAGGACTCCCTCTCCGAGGGGGGTTCTCATTCTTAGCTAGGTTAGGTGGCAGTACAACAACTGGTACTCCCAAGTACCAGCTGTACTGTCTTTCTAGTCTTTAGTTGTAGTCGTTTCTAGTTCTGTGAGGTTTCCTTTTCTTTTTTCATGATGCTTTCTCTTACAACAGCTACCTTTAAGTGTCGAGGTATCGCAGAAGGTCAAAACAGGCTGAGGTTATTCACTTAGCTCGGTCTCACAAGATAGATATTCTCATATTGCAGGAAACACTCTTGTCTAGATTGGGACAAGTTAACAACTTCGACAGAACGTTTGGCACCAAATCCTACTAGAATTATGGCAGCGCCAATTGCTGGGGAGTCGCGGTTATTTTAATACCACGATTCAACGGTTCTGTGCAATGCTACGCCAGGGATTCAGATTGCCTTGTTTTGTCGGTGGATCTTGATTCTGGTATTAGGATCGTGAATGTTTATGCTTCAGTGAAGGGTCGACATCAAACGCATTTCTTTACTTCTTTAGATTCCTATCTAGTTGGCCCATCCCGTTTCATTCTAGTGGGCGATTACAATGTTACTATGGAACAAGCGGATTGTGTTTCCTCCGGAGGAACTCCAAAGTGCAGACATCGAAACGGTCGGCGGGAGTTGAGGCAGCCTGTGAACGAACAGGGACAGGTCGACGTTTGGCGGTCTCTTTGCCCCCACCAGTCTGGAATAACTTGGACGGGCAGGAGGAGCCGGTCGAGGATTGATCTCTTTTATATCTCTCTTTCACTTGCTCCCAGCATGCACTCTAGCTGGCTGTGTTCTTCCGCCTTGAATGACCATAGCCTCCTCTCCTTGAGATTCGCTGACTCAAGTTTAGTGCCCTGGGGCAAGAGACCATGGCGTCTCAAGCCGTAACTCCTTAAAGATTAGGACGCTAAAAAAGATGTACCAGGGCTTCTCATCAGCTCCCTCCTTGGTGATGAGGAGTTAGGCGGTAGCGAATAGCATTAGTGAAGGCCGGAGTTGTGGAGCGCTTCAGGGAGTTGGGCAAGAGGTGGGCGCGGGAGGAACGCGCCGGAGTCAATGTGGTCTCTGGCACGGTTCTCCTGCTCTCAAAGCCGTTGTACGGCGGCCTGGGAGTAAAAGCGGCTCTTACTTCACTGCGCAAGGAGTATAGAAACCTGCTCCAGCGATGCTGGGACAGCTTGCGAGCCACAGCACGCGCAGAGCAGTGGAAAATGGAGGCTTGGTGTAGCAGAAATGTTCTTCGTAGACATTTCGCTAAGAACAGTTGAGCAATAACGACTTTGATCGATCCAAGCACAGGCAGTTTAGTGGAAACACAGGGCGGAGTATTAGAAGTGGCAAGACAGTTCTACAGGAACCTTTACGCCGAACCACCTCCCACTCCGTACTCGTTTCCTTTCACTAAGACTTACGAGGATTTCGATATTTGTGACACTCCTCTCGTCGAAGAGGAAGTGTTCGCAGCTCTTAAATCCATGAACCTTAATGGTAGCCCTGGTTCAGATGGTTGGACAGTCGAGTATTATGTAGTGTTCTGGAAGGTTTTGGGGGACGGGGGGCGTTTACCACTTTGGCAAACAAGCTTCTCCATGAGGGGACTCTGTCGGCAACGTGAAGAGAGAGGCGGATCACTCTCCTTTGCAAGGATGAGACGAGACGCTATGACATGGGAGTCTGGTGGCCCATCACCCTTGTCAAAGTTGACTACAAGCTCATAGCTAATTGCCTGTCCGTTGGACTCACTCTAGTTCTTAGTACTGTTTTGGGTTCGTACCAGACGTGTTGTGTCCAAGGTAGATCTTGCCAGCTTCATGATTTTGCTATTAAAGATTTCATAGAATGGTTGAACTCACGCAACCTGCATAGAATTCTTTGTTCTTTCGACCAAGAGAGGGCATTTGATATTATCAGTCATAAGTACCTCGTTCAAGTTTTAAAGCAGGCAGGCTTCAGTACCAAGTTCATCAGCATGGTCAGGGCTCTCGATTTTCATCCTAGTTCTGCTGTTGTCATACAAGATCGCGTCTGGGAGCTTTTCGGTGTTTGCCGTGGAGTCAGGCAGGGCGATCCACTTTCGCCCGCTGTCTACATGCTCGCATTTGAGCCACTCTTGCACAGGCTTTCTAAAGACACCAGCATTGGTAGATTTTTCCTTCCGCCAGGTGCCCCCTCGGTGGCCACGTTGGCCTATGCAGATGACCTCTGTATTGTCGTCCGGGACGAGGCGACTGTTTGCACCGTCTGGGTGTTATGGGGGGGGTACTGCTTGGCGAGCGGTGCCATAATAAATGAGTCGAAAAGCGCAGTCATGTACTTGAATCGCGCTCCCTCCAGTATACGTCTCGTGCATGGCCTCCCCATAAAAAAGCGTGTATACATAATGGGATTCCATTTCGAACCAGATGGCCTGACTACCGAAAACTGGCAGTTAGCAAGATGACCGACAAGATTCGGGAACTCGGAACCTTGTCTCGTCTACTTAATACTAGAGCCATGATAATTCGATCGTTGTTTAGTTTCCTCACATATGTAGGTTCAGTCATGCTGGTTAAACCCCACACGAGGGTTTTCCCGGAAAACAAATTTTTTGGTTTTCTTTGGAGTCGTGCATCAGCGTGGTCGCCGCGCCCCGTGCTCAAGCTGAGCAGAGATGAAGGAGGACTCGGTATTCTTGACCTCTGCGTAGTGACCACGGTGCTACACGCTAGATGGACGCGGGTAGCTCTCAATTCGGATATGCTCCTAACTCAAAGTTTTGTATCGTATTTCCTGAGCACGCGGTTGAGGATGCTCTCAGCTGAGGCATTTTACGATTCGGTGCCTCGGGCGGGACGCCATCAGCCTTCTTTGTAGGGGCCACTTCTACTTTGGCCCGTCTCCAAGAGGTCAACTCGGAGATAGGCTTAGCTTCGTCGAACTTCCCTAATCGATAGACTCACTCCAGAGTTAGCTGAACGTTGTAGAGAACATGACCTGACCCAACACAGTTCTAACTGGCTCTTCATTACTGCCAGTTTCCTGGACACCAAGCGCCCTAAATTCATGCACCGCCTGGCCAAAGGGTGCCTGCCCATAAAGTTCAGGCCCCTCATCAATGTGTCTACAAATGAAACGTGCCCCTTTTGCGGCAGTAGGGAAGACCTGGTCCACATACTCTCCCAGTGTGCATTACCAGCCGCCCTTAATCGAAGGATAGCTAGCTTGTTTGGTCGCCCCGGTGTTCCTTTCGACGCCGTTAGATTTTCGCAACCTCTGTCGGGACAAGCGGTTAAGCCGTACACTCTTATGCATGTCGAGTGCTCCTACCAAGTGTGGGTGGCATGGCGCTGTGCAGTCTTCGGTGGAACACGACCCGGACTTCACGAAATAGTTGCAAAAATGCGAAAGGAGGTCTGGTTCATCCTCCGCCGAAAGTGGCAGCACCTGGCTGCAAAGACGTTTTGTGAAACGTGGCTCCATTCGAGAGTAATTTTCAGTGAGACAGAAGGCCAGATAACCATCAATTTTTAATGATGGCATTCTTTAGAGTTCCGCGACTGCGCCCTGTCAGCCGGTTGCCCCCGAGTTTTGTTTGCGTGGTCGTTCGCCAGGCTTTTGCATGCGCTACAGTGATCTTGTTGCCTTGTCGTACTTCACCTGCAAGGTCCGTGTTGGCCCTTCTGCAGGCTTGGCCACTCTACTCATCGAGGTGGACGGTGGCTCCCTTTCTCGTGAAAGGCTCATCTGGCTTTTAGTCGTGCTGGTTCAGGAGGCTACATCGGATTTGCGTGCAGCGGCATTCTCTTCTGCACCAAACAGCAGTCTCTTAGTGCCCAAGGGACGTATTGTGTCTCGCTGGGACCTAGCGGTCAGGAGACGGGCCGTGACCACAGTGCACCGACGCGCTGCATCAGCCCAACTTGCCCGAGTACGTCCGCTTTGTGTGTTGTGATTCAATTACCGCACCGAGGGGTAGGCCCCATGTTGGGTCTCCCTGGCTTGTACGCCGGGAGGTAGGCCACGTCTGTTTGGCGCCTGGCGATGAGCGGCGGCCCCCATGCCAGTGTATGGCCTTCTGCCTGAAACAAAATCTTCCCCTGACACAACCTTGGGGAGGGGAGGGAGGTCATGCCGGGACAGTCTTATGAATGATGATGGGTTGATGAGTTATGCGAGACTCTGAGACAAAGCGCCTTCAGCCCTGCGTCTTCTTCCTATCTGATAATGGCATGTAGAGTTCATTTACTTAGAGCACCATCAAGTGTGAGGTCCCCGGGATGGCTTTATGCTCTCCCATAGTAGAGTACCTAGTTCTTTAAACCCTTACCCACTTTTGCTAAGAACTCTGATGCCTTCTCAATTGTCAAGATTGGCTCAAAGGTCTCCTTTGTAAAGTATAGTACAGTGCACTATATTTCGTCACACATTAGATCTAGACACGCAATGGGACAGCTTATTGTTCTTTCACAGTAGACTACATCGTACTCTAAATCATCGAACGTTTGTTCAAAACATGTATTCTACCGGCTTAGCTCATTTAAATGGCCACTCACCAGGCTCTCACAATATTAAAAACGAGCACGCTATCCTCTGCTGAAATTTGTGGTTCTTCTTACGCATTTCTGGGACGCAGACAGTGGTTTCCGTGACGTCAAAAGTGTACAAGTTCTCGATTGGTCCGTAACGCGAAATATCAAATGTTATTTCTTACTGGAATCCTGTACAGCTTTCTCAGGCAGCCATCCATGTGCTCTCTCTTGTATGGCAATATCGTGCACGATCGAGCGATCACGCTTCATTTTGTTGGTTAAAACTGTGCAAAGTGGCGATACAAGCGTATAGTCGAGAAGCAAGAAATCCTAGTAGGCTCTAGCGCTTAGTTTTGACGTTATTGTTCACGTGCTTTACATTACTAAGATGTGAGGTGAATGCATCGTGTTTGCAAACGGGTGTGAAAAAGAGGAGGAAACGACCTCCTCGCCTTTCATCACGTGGTGGTGAGCGACCCTTTAGGTGAACCGGCTCTTCATGGGCCAATTAATCTGCAAACTTTCCAAAGAATTTGGCTTTCGCTGACGGGCGTTAACATGTCATGGTCGCACGTTATTTGTTTTGTTCTTGTGGGTGAGCAGTGTGCTCTAGCACTGTAACCACTTTTGAAAAATGGTGACATCTGATCACCGAATGCTGAAGGCAACATTCCTAAACATCTCGGTTCTGTGTAGAAGCCACAAGAATTGAGCATACACATGTTAATCAACTGAAGCATGTTTAACTTCACAATACCACTAAATCACCACCACTGAAGCTGGCCACGACATCAGGAGACAACTACACTACGTTCAACTGTAACGAGTATAAAAAACGCCATATTCCTCAGAAGGCGCAATCAGGCTTTAGCGAGAAACACACTGAGAAACACATTGCTAATAAAACGTCGGCATCGGTATGTGAGTAAATATGATTATTGTTTTTATGCTTTTGACAGTAAAATGAGAGCGGAGATGGCACCTGACCAGACCTGTATAACTAAAAATTAAGCGGTGGAATTCACCAACGAGACTTTTTGAAGCATACTCCCAATTGCGAGTTTGGAACCATATAGTATCCCAAGAGATAGTAAGGTGACGGTATTCTAAACTGGTAACCTCATTTTCACGGAATCTTTAAGTGAAACAAAATATTTATAACAACAAATAGTAAGGTGACGGTATTCTAAACTAGTATCCTCATTTTCAAGGAATCCTGAATTTAAAATGATATATATAACAAGGAATAGTAAGGTGACGATATTCTAAACTGGTAAACTCATTTTAACGGAATCGTGAAGTAAAAACTATCTATAACAAAAAATAGTAAGGTGACGGTATTCCAAACTAGCAACCTCATTTTCACGGAATCGTGAAGTAAAAAATATCTATAATAAGGAATAGTAAGGTGATGGTATTCTAAGCAGGTAACCTCATTTTCACTGAATCGTGAAGTAAAAAATATCTATAACAAGAAAGAGCTATAACAAGAAATAGTAAGGTGATGGTATTCTAAACAGGTAACCTCATTTTCACTGAATCGTGAAGTAAAAAATATCTATAACAAGAAACAGTAAGTTGACGGTATTCTAAACTGGTAACTTCATTTTCAGGGAATCCTGAATTTAAAAAAATATCTATAACAAGAAATAGTAAGGTGACGGTATTCTATACTAGTAACCTTATTTTCACGGAATCCTGAATTTAGAAAAATATCTATAACAAGAAATAGTGAGGTGACGGTATTCTAAACTGATAACCTCATCTTCACGGAATTCTGAAGTAAAAAAAAAAATATCTCTAAATTCGGCATTCAATAACAAAAACGGTGGCAGGTACAATTACATTGCAGGCCTATCCAAGGACCACCGCTTGAGAGCGTCCGCCATTACGTTCACAAGTATGCCTCGGTGTCGTGGCACCTATGCCAGCCGTACTGTATTCAAGTGCTCAGAGATTAAAGAGGCGAAAGCATTCCAAACGCAGCACTCGAAATAAGACGTTGAAGTTATGGATCTGCATACGGAGAGTGAATCAGTAACTACACCAATAGTCGTATCATTTACTGAACGTCGACTAAGTGCTAAAATAATTGCTAAAAGATCTCCTTGAAATATGGCGCATTAGTCCAGTAGGTGTTCTATTTTCTAACACACACACGTCGCCGTCCTGATCCTCGCAAAACCACCACATAGTGATAGCCACAACCCCAAACAATATTCATGCGACACCCAGTGGCAATATGGGCAAGCTGTGTATTGAGGCCTAATAGCCCAAGCACCAGTCGTATAAGGTAGAAACACAGTATGATTGTGCCACCCCTGAAGAGAAAACGAACGGCCAAGCGGATTTCTTCTTTCCAGATGAGGCACCAGTGTTAACTTGTAACTCGATCCTAATAAATGACCATTGCACCTAGTGACTACATGTCGCAGCGTGCCCGACGTACGTAACAAATTTCGTAGAGACACGGTGCGCCATGTGCATTACACACACAACGCGACCGCTTCAAGAACGCCGCTCGCGCTTGCGGGACCACTGGGTCCGACTAAAATAAGACGCTCCGCGTCAACAAGCCGCTATCATCTACAAAGCAGCGCGAACTGTTCTCACTCTGCAGAAAACTCAATATTTGTGTTAGTGACAGCGGACGTGGTGGCCTTCTTGAGTCCACCATTTCTACTGCAACTTCGCAGCACCTCTCATGTTCTTTAGTGTAGCGAATAGGCACGGATGATAGGCGAGCCCCCGTCCGTGCAACTAGGACTTCGTTTCCACTTGAAGCAACGCCGCTGTTCCACAGGTAGGGCGAATATACATAGCGGATAAGTGCATGCGTTTGCGGATTAGCAAAATCTCCCACTCTTAGCCCTTTAATGCTTGAAATACAAAGTCTCCGAGCAGAAAAAAAAATTGTGTAAATTTTTCAGCTTTAGGCAACAACCTTTCAATGATTACAAGTATCTAAAACTGAACTATAGTGCATATTTTTGCGTATATCACGCATTCTTCTTATGCCACAGAAGTGAGAACCCCACGGTTGAATACGTACTTCAGAACTACGTAACATGTTGCGTACCACCTCTTGAGGGCGCACACACCAAATAAACAAATTCATTGAAGATATAACTTACGTAATCTAGGCGAGAAAAGACGAAGAAGTGAGAGTTGTTGCACGTGCTTTGCGCTCGCTTCTATGAACTCCAAAACAATGGGTTTTAACACAAAAATACCTTGAACGAGATTCCACTAAATGTTTCATGCTGAAAGTTACATGCCGCGTTAGTGCTTGGCAGCCGGCAATAAAAGTGGCATGCATTTCGTTAATTACTTGCTTGAAGTTTTTCTGTATCCGGCAGTAAAGGGTTAAATATATTGTGCAGACTACCTAGATGAAGCCTTAAACGATTCTTCTTTTTAATTCTATGTAAAATACACTAATGGAACGATTCAATTCAAAATTTGTCGATGAAATCGCAATTTACTTTGGATTCTGTTAGAACGTAAACTTACCATTCGCCCGTCTTCATTTTTTTGATGTGAAGGAACATGGATATTTCGAGCACATTTCGTGAACGTCCATTATTTAGGATATGTGTGGATTAGGAATTCGTCGATATACTGTTCAACGTGTTTTATGGATTTTGTATGATCAGTCTGCGTTAGAATGGAGAATTTGAATTTCATTTGTCCTGTCATTGAAGCCTACGTACACACTCAAAGGCTTCATGTCTTTGTCATTCTCGGTCTTAGAATCCTAATAAGTCTCTGTTAAGCTTTTTAACTTCAGTGACGATCATAAACCTTCTCTTTAGTTATTATTTAGCCTTACGTTGATTTTCGTAGGCCTTTCAAGTATACGGTTGCTTTTGCTTTCTACAGGAATTGTGTAAAACTAAGTCTGCATTCCTAACACGTGCTATCGCACTACTCGTAAGCTACACTGCACAACCGCGTGTACCAGCGCACCTCAAGATTGTTAGTCACGACTATCATTACATATTTCCGAGGTATCGGGAGACGACTTGGCTGTTTCTGTCAGCGCGTATCGCTCACAACTTGATGCGTTCATCTGCGCACTCGTTAATTCAAAGGAAGTTTTCGCAATTCATTGAGCGAAACTTTTAAAGTTTGGGCGTGAAGGAACGGCGGTAGTGATTATTCTCCAAAGCGATATCACGAGTCCACGAGTGTTGAAGATTGGGCGAGTTGGTTTGTCGTATTTGAACTGGTATAGCGCATTACAGGGAAGAAGGAACGGCCGAGCAGACCGACACAAAAAGACAGAGCACTAACTTCCAACTGAGCTTTATTGTCAAACTGCATCAAATATGTAGACCGGCGCAAGCATACAAAACCACAATAACGCAACCACAAGATAACACACAACATCACACCGTCACATAACACAGATTCATAGGCAGTTATCCTGATTAAAGAAGGCCACTTCATGTTCAGATAAAACCAAAGAAGGGGCGCTAATACACGTGCTGCCAGCTCTTGCTATACAATGCGCTTCTATAATTTCTCGAGTTAATTGTGACGGGTAGTTTTTTATGACTTCACATTTATCAAACATGAGGGTACATCAACAATCGCTGTAGTGAATTCCAATGTGGCCCTGGATTGCTTTGTGAGCATTATAATGGTGCTCTTTTAGCCTTTCATTAAGGCATCGCCCCGTTTGGCCGAAATACCACATACCACATGAGGATGGAATCGCGTAAACAACCCCCACTACACACGGCACAAACCGAGTTTTGTGCTTAGATGCGCAACCAGTGGTACGTGATTTGAGAGAATTGACTGCTTTGCGAAGTCGCTGTAACTTATCCGGCGCTGAAAAAACCACTTTGACGCTGCATTTCTCCCCTATCTTTTTTAGCCGGTGGGAAATGTCATGCACGTAGGGTAAAACTACGGGTATTTTTCGGTAGTTAGATTTCGGCTGAGCCTCGGAGCTGCAGCCTTTCTATATCTGTTTTAATAGCTTCTCAGCTATAGATGCCAGTAGGATAGCTGGGTACCCAGCACTCAAAAGCCTTTCAGCTTGAGCAGCAAAGCTGCGCAGCATGACATGATGATACGATTTCCTAAAAGGATTGATGAGAGAAAGATTTGTGATGCTGCGCTTAACTAACTTGAAATGAGAAGAGTCATTGGGTAAAAGGGGTTTTCCATTTCTAGGTTCAAATAGCCAGCACACATGGTCAGGTGAAAGAATTAAATTCAAATCTAAAAGCGTAAGCTATTGTCAACTGGCAACTCATGAGTCAATAAAAGCGGTTTAAAACATTCTTTGAATGTCATTACAATACCGTCGGTTACGTGCTGGCAGGCAACGTCGATGCAGTCAATGAAACTTAAAAAGTCGTCTACGTAACGACATATTTTGGTGACAATATTTTGGTTCAGCATGCTCGTCAGCAACCGGTCATGATATGCAAGGTATATGTCACTAAGGATCGGGGCGAGGCATGACCCGATGCAGACACCACTATTCTGTATGTATTTACGATCATTAAAAGATACAAAAGTCGACTTGATGTAAAAGGACAGAAGCTTTAAGAGGTTACTGTTATGGACACCCGTGAGATTCTGGAAGGCTACAGCACCAAATGAGTCAATGGCATTGTCAACACACTGTAACAACTTCTCATGCGGCAAAGAGTAATACAAATCTTTTATATCGACCGAAAGTCGCTTTTAAGCCCCAGTCGTTGTGTTCCAGAAAGTTGACCAAAATGTCCGAATTCCTAATTAAAAAGGGGTCATCTATGGTGAGCAAATTGAGTTTTTCTTGCAGAAATAATGCCACAGTTTTTTGCCATGTTCCTCTCTCTGTCACAATTACCCGCAGAAGGCAATCGACCTTGTGTGTTTTGGCCGTAAAGAACACATCAAGGCTAAGATTTTTGCACCTATCCACTGCTCTGGCAAGTTTTTCGAAACCCAAGGCGGCACACAGCTTATTTGCCTGGGATTCAACTTTGCTGTGGGAAGTGTCATCCTCAGCTCTAAAGACAAAGTGAACAGCTGTGTCGCTTTCTCAATAAATAAAGAGTTCGGTAAAACGACAAAACCTCCCTCTTTGTCAGAAGGTAACAGAGCTAATGAATTGTCTTTTAAGTGTCCCACGACTTTCTTAAATGGCAGTTTTTTGGTCGAAGGCATGAAACGCGAAAGCGCATCAACGCCATCGGCAACACACCTGTCCCTTTCACCCTCAGAAATCTGTCGAGCCACTTGCCTGACGTAGGTGAGCAGAACGTACGGTGAATTGGCTGGTTCCGTGGCGAACTTCGGTCCGCGGCACAATACGCGTCGAACCGCTTCAGGGAGCACAACACCGCCCAGAGTGTGTACAGGGTTGCTCGTTGCAGTCACCTTCATGGGGGTCATGGCACGAAGGTGGAAAAGCATATGCTGCCACAGGTACTCCGCTTTTCGGTCAATTGAAGCTGACAGTTCTCGTCACTTTATTTTCGCCTTAATGATGTCTTCAGCTGTCTGGAGTTCGAGGCGTAAAGCATCCCTGTAGAAGCAAGCCTCAAATTTTTACACGTACAACAACGTAACGAAATAGAATAGAACACAAAGTTGGCTCCTTGAGCTCATTCTGGACGAGAGCGCTCAGCTCAGGTCGTGATGATGTCAAAATTTTGCCCCAAATCGCCAGCGAGAAACCGAAAGGTGCAGAAGGTAGTAGTTAGAACGCACGGCTCAATGCACCTGCATTAGCATTTAGTTTCCCCCTTTTTTAGCGAACGTCAAAGTTGTGCAATTGAAGTATCATGCTCCATCTCAGTAACCGGCCACTTTTAGGCGACGATACCTATGCGGTACCAAGAGCGGCTTACACTTGCGACGTTGCACAGGGGAACAACGAAACGGCTTGCTACGGATTGACTCCTCACCGCTTAGCTCGATATCGTGTTCGAACACCCTCGTGTTCCGGGGCGGTCCGAAAACACGTCTCCAAACTCGGAAGCAATCTTTCTCAGGTCCTCCTTCTGGACTTCACTTAAGCTAGGCTCTAGGTTCAACTGCTCCAAGGTTACCTCCGATCCCCTTTCGATTATATCACTAGAACTCAAAATTGCTGCTAAGTTTTCCTCTGAAGCTTTCAACAGCAGATTTATGACCGCTTGACGTTGAACGTATGGTTTCATCAAGTTGTAAATTTTGTTTGGCCGCCTTCCTAAGTTACCATCAAAATTGCTGTCAGTAAGCTTCGATATTACTTTGGCGGGTCCTTCCCAATGAACCTTAAGCTTGTTTGTTTTGGACGGCTGCAGCAGCATTACCTGACTTCCTACTTCTAAAGCGCGCTTTTTCGCCGAATTGTCGTTATACTCCTTCGACAACACTTGTGCAGCTTTCATGTGGCTTTCGACTAGCGCTTCAATCGAGAGGTTCTCACGCTGCTCTCGAATGAGCGTCTCTGGATCAACCCTCGACAGCTTACTCCTACTTTCCGCTACAGGCGAGAGCGTTGCGCACCTCTCGCTCTGATTCAATGGTGCCATGTCTTCTCCCCTTGCTACGGAAACCGCACCGGTCGCTTCGGCGACGGGCCGCTCGCGTGACTGCTCACATGACTCAGGCGGAAAAGTTCCTTTCTGGGGTTCCGTCGACCCGCCGACAAGGTCACTTGAGAGTTCACCGCATTGAACAAGATCAATCACCTGCGAAAGTTTCCGCGCTTGCGATCGCGTGAGGGCCATTTACGCTAAGTTGGGGAAGAACGATTTGCCGTGCTCAACGAGAAGCTGCTCTGAGTTGTTAGAGAAGAGATAAGGAAAACGATCGGGAAGCGCGGCAGACACAGCCGCTTCGTTGCGAAGCTTATCGAACGGGCCTTCAATGACAACCGTGGCGATTGGTAAGCAAGCACTCTGCTGCTCGGCGACTTGCCTGATCCACGCGCATTCCTCTGTAAAGTCATCCGGAGACACCAATGAAGAATGGAGAACATCCATGGTTGCCGCTGAGTCACGGAGTGCTCGACACGTTTGCCCCTTCACACTAATTTCTTGGATATACGGCTCCAACAACCGCATGTTCTTTTCCGATTCTCGGATTGTTGCAAAAGCAAACTTTTGTTTACAGTTTATCGCTATGTGCCCTTCCTTTTTGCTGTTGTATCAGATTAGCGGCTTCCAATTGTTTTTCCGATTCTAGGATCGTTGCAAACTTTTGCTGACAGTTTATCGCGATGTGCCCTTCTTGCTTGCAGTTAGCAAATTCGCGGCTTGGGTTGATCAGGTTTCTTTGAAAAGCCCTCTTTCCTTTCATCCTTTTCAACGCGCACTGCCCTGCTATGCAACTTTTGGCGAGTGTAATACTCCTCAGCTAACTCTGCTGCCTTGTTTAGCTGTACTTCACCAAGTTTGTCCTGCACCGAAAGTTTGACATCCTCCTCGATGCAGCGGTAAAATTGCTCCAATGCAACGCATTCCACCACTTTATCGCGGTCATCATAAACACCTTCGCCCTTAAGCCATTCAATTAAATTGGCTTTAAGACGAAACGCGAAGTCAACGTGTGACTCATTCACCTTTTTTTGCATACCGGAACCTTTGCCTGAAAGCCTCGGATGACAACTTATAATGTCTCACGAGCACTTCCTTAACCTCGTCATAGCTCTCAAACGCTTCCCTCAACAAGCAAGTTATCGCGTCGGACACTTCGCCGGGAAGAAGAGCTAACAGGTTCTGCGCCCAAAGAGACCGCACCAAAGCATTTCGCTCACAGACGTGTTCAAACTTGACGAGATACTTCGCCCAGGTCTTCAGGTTCGAATCCCGGCTGCGGCGGCTGCATTTCCGATGGAGGTGGAAATGTTGTAGGCCCGTGTGTTCTGATTTGGGTGCGCGTGAAAAAACCCCAAGTGGTCGAAATTTCCGGAGCCCTCCACTACGGCGTCTCTCATAATCATATGATGGTTTTGGGACGTTAAAGCCCACATATCAATCAATAAATCGCCATGTCTTCGCCTACTACGAACGGTGGCAGTTGGTCACGAATTCTATAACCGCTGACCTGAACTGTCGGAGAAGCTACGCTAGGCGCCTGCGAACACTGTTGGATTGCCAATTCTATTCGTTTCAACTCGAGGCGCTCCTGTCTCTCGGCCTCCTCGCAGCGTTCTCGCCTTTCAGCTTCTTTACGAACTTCTCGCCTTTCAGCTTCTTCACGTTCGCGAGCTTCTCGCCTTTCAGCTTCTTCACGTTCGCGAGCTTCGCGCCTTTCAGCTTCCTCGCGGCGTGCTTTGATATCCACCCAGGCCTCATCGACTTCCTCGGCTGACACTCCCTCATCTTTCATGATCTCAAGGATCGCTTGCTTTCGTTTCGCACGGGCCAAAGTAATCCCAATTTCCTCACAAATTTCGATGAGTTCCTTCACTTTAAGGTTCTCCATCGTTCGCACTAGCTTCTTGCTGTTTGTCCCTGTTAACAATTTACTTGCCGTACCCACTATAAGTCAACTAGCAAGACGCGCAAGCAATTTTTCACACTCTCGTGTTTACCCCCTCCGCATTAACTTTGGTTTCAAAGCACTTCGACTTTGCTTGAAACGATCAAAGCTCACTTCAATGCTTCACACAGCCCTTCTCTAAACTACTACAACCTGGGCTAGAGTAGTCTGGTGAACTGAGGGGAAAACATCAGGCACTCACCGCATCGATGTCGCTGACGCCGGCCGATCCCGCAGCTGCCAACCACTGTTGCGAACGCTGCCACCACTGTTGCGAAGCGCGCCTCCGACGACGTTACGAAGGGCGCTACGAATCCCACCGCTGCAACCACTGTTTCGAAAGACGGCGACGCCAACACGGTCCCGAAGGCACCACTGCTTCGAACTCCGCCGGGAAGGTCACCAGCCGTTTGGTAGCGTAGGTTTCTCAGCTCGCGACTGCTTCTGCGCAGAGCTGATAGACGAGCGAACGAGATGACGGTGAGTTAAACAAGGTTTATGTACAGCATATATACAGAGGTGTTACAAATTCGGCACTGAGGCCAACAGAGACTCGAAGAGCCGAGCTCTCCTCTCTGACACATAGGTCTGCTGTCAAATGGGTCTGCTAACACATAGCTCTCTTCTCTGACACACAGCTCAACTCTCTATCACATAGCTCTCTTCTCTGACACACAGCTCAACTCTCTAAAACATAGCTCTCTTCTCTGACACACATGTCTGCTCTCACATAGGACTGCTGCTCGCGACGCGCCGCAGGGTTCTTTTATATGCACCGGGTCCAACCCAAATGTCCAACCAAAAGCGCCGCTGGTCGTGAGGTCAGACTCCTCCAATGGGGGTCGCCGCAGGGCCGCGTCATTCTTTCTCATCGAATCTGGAGAGGCTGCACTGCAGGTGGCTGCACCCATGGACGAGTGACGTCGCCAGGCATTGCGTCACCTGCCAGACAAGAAGACGCCGATTGCTTGCTCGACGGCTCGCTTGCTGAGGTGACTCACTGCATGTTGGCGACAAAAAGGCGCCGTCACGTGATGACGCCGTTGAGTTGTTGATCGCGTCAGGCGGGCCCGCGTGCTGGCCTTGACACAGATTTCCTTTTTCCGAGACATGGACGTTTGCTGCGGACTCGCAGGCATAACAACCCCTCTGTTGGCAATGGAATTGAGGTTTGGTTTGGTTCGGGAAAACTGTATTGAAAGTCTGAAGGCATGTGCCCTAGCACATGGCGGGCCATCAACAGGGCTGCAAGGCCTAGACGTACCGCCGCATCGGGGACCCACAATTGTGATGTTATGTCCGGATGCAACTCTGCTGGACGATGCTGCTTCAGGTAAGGCGTATACGAAAGCATGTGGCGTATGGTGGCCAAACCACCACATTTCATGCATGGTTAGTTAAAAAAAGCCTCAGTATAGAGCTTTTCTGGTGCAATAATTTTGCTGGGCGAAATAATTAGGAAAGTAATAGAGCAAAGAAGGATTTTTCTACTCACTCATAGGTCGAAATTTTAGAGGTGGGTTGACGTGATAAATTCTGGCATATCTATTGCTGGGTGAGTTCTATTCCGATAGACGGAACTTATGTGATAGCTGACGAAGATGACTTCCAGCGTTGGTTCTTGCAAGAGCAACCGAAACTGCGAAATCTTCTCTATAAGATATTCAAGCCGCGTTGTTTGTGGAAGCATTGCATTCCTCTCTAAATGATGAGCTATTTAGGCACTGGTAGTCGATATTGTTGTTTACGTTGAAAAGCGGTGGTTTTATTTTTATTCCGTGTGCGCTGGCCATACGCGTGCGTTCGAAACTTAGTCGCATGTTGCTATGTATGACTGCATCTGTTGCGGTTCTGTCTTCAACGTTTGCAGAAAGAACCGTCGCTTTTGGGACTGGGTGGGCGTTAGACGCGCGTGCACTTTTTGGAGTTCTGTCAGTGTCGTCATCGCGAATCATTAGCGTGTCAAGGGTTACTGCGGTTTAAAAGGCCGGGCGCGTCCTACCTAATATTTCAGCACGCTGTTCTCGGTCACTGCTCGACGGTTCGGTCCAAACTCCCGAGTGGGAGCCCTTTGGACATGGCGGCATTCGGTGGAGGAATTTCCCGAATTTGAGTCCCTCAAATTTTAGTGTGCTTTTACATTACACTTCCTCATTCACAAAAAGTCTGCATTGGAACTGTGTTTAATTTTTGTCAATGCCGCCAGATCTGCCCCGAATTTTGATTTTCTTGAGATTTTCCTGAGAATCGCGCGAACGTAAGAAATGATCGCAATCCGGGCGGCTCCCCGAAAAACCGGAGGCTAGGCAGAGCGAACACATTTACTAGGCTCATCATTTTTCCTGTTGACTTCAATTATTCGCTGGTGCGAAGCTTTCCGTTTTTTGCTGCGGATGTATATCTGCGCACTTTGAAACCACCGCGCTGGCACGATTCCTGCGTTGTGCTCTGATCTTCACAAATAGGGTGAGTTGATTGTTTTTGAACCCAAAACACGCAGAGGTGCTCAGGTGACTTCTTGTAAGCGAGAGCGTAGTGAACAGGCGCTTTCTCGCATGTCAGTGGCCACAGCTGCCGCTTGCCATGTTAACTTGGCGCAACAGAAGCATGCCTTGGCAGTTCAAAACAAAAGTGCGTCTGAATGCGAGAGTGTGAGCTGGGAGTCTAGGCGCTTGGGTGTGTGATAGGCGCGCTCTGGTTTTATGGCGGCAGTCGCGGAGTCGATCGACACCAGAATTGGCGACCCCGCTGACGGCCAACCCCAAGCACAAGACTAAAGTAGAATGGAATAAAATTAGCCCTATTTGTCGGAACGCTCGCGTTCAGTCCTTCAGGGTCATGATTATCAAGTAGTTCACGATATTCCGCGCCTCAGGTAGAGCATTGACATGAGTCGAAATGTCGGCGCCCGTTGCACCATCGATGGCGGATCCAGAAGGGAGGGGAGAGGAGACGGTAAAGGCGAGCGCCCTTTCTCTCCAAAGCCTGTCAGTACCCCTAACCCTTTCTTTAGTGGTTGCCGTCCACCTGATATCAACAATTAGCACAAATAAGTGGGATCCCTCTGAGCACTCATTAACAGTATTTATGCCATGAGAAAGTTTTTGTGCAAGGAAAAAAAGTCATTACCCAAAAGTATGTTCGGATATTACCCAAAAGTATGTTCGGAAAAGTATGTTCCAAAAAGTATGTTCGGATATGGGCAACAGGTGCATGTTTTGTAACTTCTAGGAAAGACACATCGCAGTCTATAGTCTGCCATTGCCACGGTGGCGGATATGCTACAGGAGCCAATAAACTGTGTTCTAGTGAGATTCCAGTTTCCTCAGCTAGACTCTTCAGGTGAATAGAGAAGGGCTGCCTCATCGAAGGCCTGTTTTGAAACAAAATTGAGCTCGACAAATCATTAATAGTAGAGTATGAGGGGTGCTTCTTGTCTGCTTTCACCTTAAGGTAATAAACAAAGGACATGTAAGTTCTCTGCAGATGAAGCGACCACTCATTTGACTCAACATAAAGGCTTTCTACGGGGCTGGTGCGAAAAGCACCCGTAGAAAGGCGGATGCCCAAATGGTGCACGGGGTCCAGCATCTTCGAAGCACTTTGAGTCGCAGACTGATAAACAACAGCCCCATAATCTAAGCGGGTGCGAATGAGGCTTCTATATAGGTTCATGAGACATTGCCTGTCACTACCCCACCTAGTACGTGACAACACTTTTAAAACATTCATGGCTTTTAAACATTTTGTTTTTAGATACTTGATGTGCGGTACGAAGGTCAACTTGTTGTCCAAGATTAATCCTAGGAATTTATGCTCCGTATTAACAGACAGACGCTGACCGTTCAGTTCAATGTCGGGTTCTGAGTGCATGCCTCTCTTTCTGGAGAACAGGACACACGTGCTTTTTTGTGGGTTCAGTCGGAATCCGTTTTCCTCTGCCCATTTTGAGAGCTTGTTTAAACCTAACTGAACCTGCCGCTCACACATTTCCAGATTGCAAGACCTAAAGCCAAGCTGGACGTCATCCACATATGTACAATAAAACATATTGCGAGGGATGGTCAAGCGCAAGGAATTCATTTTTATGAGAAAAAGTGTGCAGCTAAGTACACCACCTTGTGGAACGCCTGTTTCCTGGACAAATGTTTGAGAATGAACCGTGCCCACTCGGACACGGAATGTCCGGTTTGACAGGTAACTTTTGATTATGTGAAACATTCTTCCGCGCACGCCAAGGTTGGATAGGTCTCTTAGAACTCCAAAACGCCATGTTGTATCATAAGCCTTTTCGATATCGAGGAACACGGAGAGAAAATATTGTTTATGGACGAAGGGGTCTCTGATCTGTGCCTCGATACGAACAAGGTGGTCTGTCGTGGATCTACTCTCTCGAAACCCGCACTGAAGTGGGTCGAGCAAATTGTTTGTTTCAAGAAAGTGTACAAGTCGGCAGTTTATCATTTTTTCGAAGACTTTGCACAAGCAGCTTGTAAGTGCAATAGGCCTATAACTCGAAGCTAAAGAAGGGTCCCTGCCCTCTTTCAAAATGGAAATAACAATAGCCTCTTTCCAGGAGGTAGGAATAGTGCCAGAAGACCAAATAGCATTGTACAAACAAAGTAAGGTTTTTCGGGCTTCGTTTGGTAGGTTCTTTAACATTTCATACATCACACGGTCAGAACCTGGGGCAGAAGTACTGCAGGAGTTCAGAGATGTTCGGAGCTCAGCAAGACTGAAAGCTTGGTTATATCCCTCGTATCTAGTGGATTTGTGTTCAAGTTTCTGCTTTTCTATTCTTGTTCTGTATTTTTGGAAAGTGTCAGTATAGTGGGACGAGCTGGATACCTGTTCGAAGTGTGCACCGAGGAAGTTTGCCTGATCTTCCAAGGTATCACCCTGAGTGTTTACGAGTGGAAGTGTGTGTACTTGTTTTCCTGCTAACCTATGGACCATGTCCCAGACTTTAGCCTCCTGTGTGTATGAATTAACCCCTGATAAAGACTTCTGCCAGCTTTCTCTTCTCGCCTGCCGACGCGTTCTCCTGCCTTGAGACTTTATTTTCTTGAAGGTTTCAAGATTTTCGGCTGTCGGCGAGTTCCGAAGCAGCCTCCAAGCTCTGTTTTGCTGTTTGCGCGCGTTTTCGGCATTCAGAGTTCCACCATGGCACACGTCGTTTTCCAGGGTGTCCATTTGTTTGTGGGATGCATTTTGTTGCAGCATCGATCAAAAACGCTGTGAAGTAGTTCACCGCAACATCAATGTTCAAAGTACGGATGTCATTCCAACCTAGACTAGCAATAGTATAAAACTGTTCCCAGTCGGCTCTGTTTATGAGCCACTTGGGAACACGTGATGGGCACTCAGTTACTGTCGTGCTCAAAACTACGGGGAAGTGGTCACTTCCGTACGGATTACTGACGACTTTCCACTGGAGTAGAGGCACAAGAGATGGAGATACTATGCTCAGGTCTATGGAGGAGTAGGTGTTATTGGCGAGATTATAATAGGTTGGTTCTTTTCGGTTTAGGAGACACGCGCTCGACGAGAGAAGGAACTGTTCGATCAGTCGACCTCGCGCGTCATACCGAGAGTCTCCCCATAGCCTGCTATGCGCATTAAAGTCTCCAAGGAGAACATAAGTTCCGGAAGTTCATCAATTAAAGAGTGTAAATCACGTTTTTGTAGCTGATAACTAGGAGGAATGTAAATCGTGCAGATCGTGATCATTTATCAAAGAACCCCGGCTCGTAACAGCCACTGCTCAAGGGTGTTTGGAAGGTGTATAGTGTGTGCATGCTATGTCTTGATTTACTATGATGGCCACACTCCGGATTATGTCAACGGCATCAGCACGGTCACTTTTCGAAAATAAATGCATTTGCGAAGAAAATTCAGATACGTGTTTGGATTAAGGTGTGTTTCTGTACACACAGCACTTTGGTGAGTGTCGTTTAGGAGTTCTTGGATTCGCAAGGTTTCGGTAGAAGGCCCCTGACGTTCTCATTGTATATTGGAGTGTTTGCATGGGTGAATTGTAAATAATGCTGGTGTGTCAGAAAACAAGTGGCTGTTTGAAAAACTGGGGAGTTTGAGTTCAAAACCACATGTGATCCCCCCGCAATATTCGGTGTTTGCTTTTGTCCCCCTTGTAGTGCCCCCCTATTTGTATCTGAATTCCACTGGGCTATTCGCTCCTTAACGGAATCTTATCGAAATTTTCCGATACTGCTTTTCGGCGACTTCAATTTCCCAGCGATACCTTGGACTAACCTAGCATGTGGGGCTTCCAAAAACAGTATACAGAGCGGTTTTGTCAATTAATGTCTAACGTTTGGACTAACCCAATTAGTCAATGGACCTACGCGCGACAGTGATAACTCCCTTCGTATTTTTGACCTTGTTCTCACTTCTGAGCCTGAAAGAGTGTCCCAGATGACGTTCCTACCAGGACTCAATGACCACTTAGTAATCCATGCGTCCTATCCTTGTAAACTACACCATTCAACAAAAACAACAAAAAATATAACACTCTATGATAAAGGCAAATATTCCACTATAAACTCGATCTCGATCAATTCGCTGCTTTCTTTCTTATCGACCTTTCAGAGCGTTCAGCCGAAGCTAATTGGCTACTATTCAAAAATAAAATGTTAGATCTATTCACCAAGCATGTGCCCACGATGACCGTAACCGAAAAAAATGATCCCCATGGTTTAACATCTCATTGAAACGCCTAAATAACAAAAGAAACGACTCTTTGATTGGCAAAGCGGTCCAACAGCGCACGTGCGTGAACAGGTACTAGGCTGCAAAAAAGAATTCGATAAACTTTCTAACAAAAAAAAACTTTTGTTTTTTCACAAACATTGCCCGCTATGATAAGCAACAACCCCAAAACATTCTGGCGTACAATTAACCCCAGTATCTTCCAATCATTAGTACTGCACAACGATCAAAACCATCCAACTCCTGATCACGGGCTGCCGAACAACTTAAAATCTTTTATTTTCTTCCGTGTTTACTGTTGAACTTGTCGATAACTTGCCTTCATTTCTTAATCTCAACTATAGCGAGATGCCGGACATCAGATTCTCCTCAAACGTCATCGCAAAACTAATCGATTCACTGAATCTCACATCTTCATGCGGCATCGATGGTATCAACGCGAAAATGCTCAAAAACACGAAATCAATTGCTAGTACACTACTCTGTCATATTTTTCAGCAGTCACTATCATCAGGAGTGGTGTCGGAAGACTGGAGAGTGGGCGAGATTGTTCCAGTGCCCCAAAAAGTCCTTCATCTCTTTCCAGCAGTTATCACCCAGTTTCCCTTACTAGCGCTTGCTCCAAACTAATGCAGCATTGATTAGCTCTAACATCGTAAAGTTCTTAGTCAGCAATAACAATTTTCATTCCAGTCAGCACGGCTTTCGCTCCGGATTTTCATGTGACACACAACTAGCTTTATTTCATCAAGATATCAGTTCCAGCCTCGACATAAATATACCTGTTGACGACCTCTTCTTCGACTTCGAAAAAGCATTCGACAAAACCCTGCATCAACGGCTACTACTAAAGCTTCTCGTCTAAACATCAAACAAGTGTATTTAATTGGATTCGCAGTTTCCTTACCTATCACCAACAATTTGTGCATGCTAACTCCGTCTCATCTAGCTGTTACTCTGTAATCTCTGGTGTGCCGCAAGGTACAGTGCTTGGTTCTTTACTTTTTCTCATTTACATCGATGACCTTCCATCGAACATCTCTTCAAGCATTCGCCTCTTTGCAGACGACTGCGTCGTATACCGTCCCATAGCAAACAGCGCAGACGCTACTACACTTCAAAACGACCTCAATCTAATTGTATCCTGGTGTGATAAGTGGTTAGTGTCTTTAAACATAAAGAAAACTTCAGTGGTATCTTTTCGTCGCAGGCCGCATCACCAGTCAGCAGAATACGCTATTTTCGGCTCTGCAGTCTCACCCACTGAATCTTACGATTATCTTGGTGTCATATTTTCAAGTAACATTTCCTGGTCAGCCCACATGACTAACATAGCCAACTCCGCGAATCGCACTTTGGGTTTTCTTACTCAAGACTTGCTTCTTCTTACTTAAGACACTTAAGACTTGCGCCCCCATCAGTTAAACTAATATCGTATGTCACACTTGTTCGTCCAAAATTAGAGTATGCGTGTTCTGTCTGAGATCCCCACCAATCTAACGTGCTCAATATTCTCGAATCTATTCAAACTCGTGTTGCGCGTTTTATCTACTCTGAGTATACCTACAATTACAGTGTTTCCTAACTTAAAACACGTGCTCACCTTTCTAAAGTAGGATTACGACGTCATATATCTCGACTATGCCTTTTTCATAAATTTTATCATGTCCCCATCAAAGTTCCAGCCATCCTGCCAGTGCATCGCTCATCAAGCCGCACGAACCATTCAAGCGCAGTGTATCCTCCACCAGCTCAAAGCACCGCACATCTTCGCTCCTTTTTTGTGACAACCGCACGGGACTGGAACCGTCTGCCTGCAACTACTGTGCACCACTCCAACCCGCATCAATTCAAGATTGCCCTCGAATCACTTTTTTATTCTGTAATTAATACCCATACTTCATGTAATACCCCAGCTGGGGCCTTCGAGGTATTCAAAATAAATAAATAATTATGAGCTCCATGAAGTACAAAGACACTTCGAGTCAACAATTGCGCGTCTGGCGCTGCACAAAAAAAATGGCAGCATATTCACGGAGTGAATAATGGATAGTAGGGCGAAGCATCCATACGTCCATTTCTTCTTGCTTCCGTCCGTCCATGCGTCCGTCTGTGTGACCACCTGTGCGTCCATCCGCCCGTCCGTGCATGTGTCTGTTCGCGCGTCCACACGTCCATCTGTGCGCCCGTCCCTGCGTTGGTTCATGCATCCGTCTCTGCGTCCGTCCCTGCGTCCGTCGCTGCTTCCATTCGTCTTTGCAGCCATCTCTGCGTCCGTCCATGCATGTCTCTGTGTCCATTCGTCCACCTATTCAACACTCCAATTACCACCATCTCGCATTTTTCATCATATACTCCCCAAAGAGAAGCACCGCCATCCAGCGGACATTCCAAGGACCAAGCGAGAGGTGGCACACGCACACTTTCTTACGGCTTGCGCTTCCTGTCTGCTTCCCACCTCTAACCACCTCGAGTTCATGGTGTATACTAGTTCACTGTGTTCATGGCACTGTGGCCCAACGCTTGCTAAACCTTCTTAAAACCAAGGGCGTTACGCCATGTGAATATACGTAGCAACCCTTTCTTGTCAAATAATGCTCAATGTACACGCCAATGGCTGCTAATGGGGAATGAGAGACAGCAGAATTCGGCTTTTAATTTCTTACGGCTTTCACTTCATTCTACTTCCCACCTTTAAACCTCGAGTTCATAGTATATACTAGTTCACTGTATTCTTGGCACTGCGGCTCAACGCTCGCTAAACCTTTCTAAAACTTAGGAGGTTTCGCCCAGCGAGTATAACGTAGCAACCCTTTCTTGTCATATAGTGCTCGATGTACATGCAAATGGCTGCTGATGGAGAATGAGAGACAGGAGCATTGGGCTTTTAGTTAACGCACACGCTGCGAATTTTTTATGGTTCAACAACGCACAGAAGAACTCTACCACCGGAACCACCTTGCAGGTCAAAACGTAAGACATTTACACACTATGACTACGACTACGACTACGAGAGACGAACGGGTGACGCTTTTGGAAGCTTCGCCCATAAAACTAATCAAACCGACACAAAAGCTGATCCCTTATATAGCCTCCGCTTCCACGGAGGAACGGTTGTTTCATTACATGCAAGGTATACAGCAAGGCGGCGATGAACGGCCACTACAAATCGTTAGTGAGTCGTCTACCATGTTTTAACGCGATAGCGTTAGAGAGTTCGTGCCGCTGAAGTTCACTGTCGGCGTCTACATCATTGGTGGTTAGCAAAAAATTGTATGTGAGTGAAAAATCGACAAAGAAGCAAATAAATAAAAAAATAAAAATTTAGGTCCCGCTGAGGATCAAACTCGGGTCGTTAGATTCGCAAGCATTTGTCCTACCACAAAGCCACCAATTTACTTGCATGTGCTTCGGGAGAAAACACCAAATAAATTTCATGTAGCGGAAGAAGTTTCCTTCGGTGCAAGCTTGGGAGTCTGTCCAGGAGAGAGGAAAAGCAGTTGGAGCCACACGAGAAAACCGACGCGGAAAGTGTCCTGAACAAGGTCACGGTCGTGGGCTTCATTATCGGCTGTGAAGGACCCTGCAAGCTGACGTCAATCTTCGGCATGTTCGGCCATTTCAGAAACTGGGCTGAACACGACGTCATCAGGATTGTATGGCTGAATTATGTCAAGTATGCTGCATGGGTCATGACCGTATGAATGAAAAAAATGAAGAAAAGCTTGTTGTTGTTTGAATCGCTGTATTGTAAGCGTACGTCACGAAAGGAAGAACGACGTCCCAATCGGAGTGCTCGGAATCAATATACATAGCGAGCATGTTCCCCGGGGTTCTATTTAAAAGTTCCGTTGGGCCGTTCGCCTGAGGGTAGTAGGCTGTTGATGTGCGGTGTACCATACGGCATGAATGTAGGAGCTGCTGCAGAACTTCGGACAAAATTACGTGGCCCCTGTCACTCAGGAGCTCCCGTGGTGCACCATGACGAAGAACAAACTGATGCAAGATGAAGGTTGCGGCATAGCGAGCACCAGCCGAAGGTAGCGCTGCCGTTTCGGCGTACCTTGTCAGATGGTCGGCAGCTACAATCACCCATCGATTACCACCAACAGACCACGGTAGCGGGCCATAGAGGTCAATCCTAACATGGTCAAATGGACGTGCAGGACGTGTTAAAGGCTGCAGGTAACCGATGAATAAGAAAATGTCCTGCGCTGCTGACACAGGAAACATGAGCGAATATGTTTGCGTACAAACGTGTACATACCCCACCAGTACTAACGTTGGCAGATCCGCTCATACATCTTTAGCGCACCAGCGAGTGTGTGTTGCGGTTCAGCATGAAAATATTCGCAGACATTAGACCACATACGGCTGGGTATGACTAGCAGCCATTTACAACCCGCCACTTGATAGTTGCAACGGTATAGCAGGCCATCCTGTATGGCGAAATGCGTTGCTTGTCGGCAAAGAGCACGCGAGTAACCAGAAGTAGGTGTGTCGGAAAGCATATTCAAGAGCGAGACAATCCAAGGGGCTTCCCGCTGTTCAGATGGCATATCTGTGACGCTTACAGGAAAGAGGGGAAAGTCAAGGGCTGATATTTTCGTATCATCAGATCTTACGGGTGATCGTGAAAGCGCATCTGTGTCAGAGTGCTTTCGCCCCGATCGGTAGACGACGCGTATGTTGAATTCCTGGAGGCGCAGTGCCCAATGTCCGAGGCGACCAGAAGGATCTTTCAGTGAAGCCTACCAACAAAGTGCGTGATGGTCAGTTACCACATCAAAAGTTTGGCCGAACAGATAGAGGCGAAACTTCTTTAACGCCAACACATTCGCGAGGCACCCTTTACTGTAACAATATTAATAAATGTGCACTTAACGGCTGAAGTGCACACTAGAGGCCGGATTTCGCTGTCGCGTTCAACTCGTAAAGGCGAGCTTTAAGAGTCCCCTAATTTTTTAGGGCACTACGCGCACACTTCATATCACCTTTGGTACAGTGGCACGATGCCGTCAAGCTTGGTTCAGGCAGTAGCGATACTGGCAACGTAGTGAAAACCGCGGCACCGCAAACTGGCCCCTCCATCGTGTCTGCCGCCGCTGGAAAGCACGTGGAGGAGCTAAAACTCCCCCCCCTCCCACGGTGAAACAGGCCATCGCATTGCACTGCAAATTTTGACGGCGGCATGAGGTCGAGCCTGACGTTTCTGCATGGGTCACGCGACTTACGCTATGACCACGTGACAATGACCTGAAGCCAACGGCGCTGGCAGGGCATACGAACGGAAAGTTCAAACCGAGCAAGGAGCGCGTCACAGCCGCTGCAGGTATGTTGCGTTCGGGCCCCAGGAACCGGCCGTAAAGTGAAGTTCGCCACGTGCTGCAGTTACGTGGATGGCGTACGGCTGCGCGCTGGCACTGCTGGCAAACCACATTCCCGTTTTGCCTGCAGAACTACTGATCGCCAAGAGTCTTTTTGCGGGGCTAAGCTCCCTAGCCGTGGGTCCTACATCCGCGATGTATGTAGTAGTAGTAGTAGTAGTAGTAGTAGTAGTAGTAGTAGTAGTAGTAGTAGTAGTACTAGAGGATCGGCACGTGCCCGCCTTTGTTATTAAGGGACGTGTAAAAGAGCGAGGGATTGTGGGATGCACCGTCTGCTACCGGCTTCCCGTTCGAGAAGAGTAGACGACGGCGAACCGCTCCGTCGCAAGCCTTAGATTATTCGGGATTCGCGCGCGCGGTCACCCGTTTATCTTCTACATAAACCATAGTCTACTGTTTAGCCGTTGGCTGCTCCAACTCGAGCGGGACAGGCAAACGCACGTATTGATTCCCATGAAATGAACAAAGAAAAATGAGGTGGGCCACGGCTGTGAAGATAGCCATAGCGACAGGTAGCCTTTGCGTGCCGAACGTTAGAACTAAGGTGAGTGACGACCATTTTATCACAAGTACATGTGTATTCCGCACTAATAAAAAGCTTAGCCATGAATTTTCGCGACCATTATATTGCGAAATAAATTGTCGCACAGGCGCGCTTAGCAAAGATGTTAAGAGAACGCGCGGGCGAAATCCACCTGTCATACGAATTGAGCACCAGCCTTTTCACGCATAAGGCAGAAACGCGAAAGCTTCAATCAAAAGTAAAGTTCAAATAAAGCGCCGGACGACTCCATTTGCGTTTCTCTTGGTCAAAACTGCGCGCCATGACGGCACGCAATGAAGAAGTGCGTTAAACAAGCTCAGTGTTTTGATAGTTTGGGGCCGTCTATGTCGGACTGTATTGCTTATGTGCCACCATGCCGCGCTGCTTGACCAAGATCAGCGTTCAAATCTGACTTCGACTAAGAAATGCATTTTATAGCGCGCTGAATGCTATAAAAAAGATATCTCAAAGCGCTCAATAAGTGCAGCACTTCATGTCGATCGACCGACGGTGTTGGCCGAAGCAGCGATTTCGAAATGAACTCTTAGCACACTGCTACAGTTATTCCCTTCCCCTGACATCTTTAAAATAAGTATTTTTCATCTGCAGTAACGTATCATACAATGAAAACTGTCTTCCGTATTGACTGCTCTGATAGCTAAACTGACAGTAGCCCCAAACAGCATAAAATCATTGCAGATCAACTTAGTGCGATAGAAAGGTTTGCTTACCATTCACGGCTTTCATAGCTTGTCATCGTAGCAGTCATGGTTAGCAAAAACAAAAAAAAACAACTTCTAAAGCACTACCATTGCACGAAGAGGTGCTTTTTTCAACGAAGCGGTACAAAAATGCGTGCGTGCCGCTCCTAACCCGTGTGGTGCGTCCAACAGGAAGCCGTCGAATCCCACAGTTCCCGGCGATAGCCCATATTACCTGTCAAGTATTCTCCTAGCAGTCCCCAGAGCTCACTTCTTTTTCTTTTTCCCGCGTTGTTTTGTGTGGGTCGAGCACGAACCGTGCGCCGCCAACCATCCGGAGGACTTTAGTATCAACTAGCGCTCGTAACTTTAATGACAATGTGTTATTATGAAGCAAACGAAACGGCCGTGGGTGCATCATGAGCGTGGTATGTTGCCAAGTTCTTACATAGCACGCATAATCACGATTGCCATGTTTGGGCCTGTCAGTTACCTTCGTCGCCCATTCGTGTCACGTAACACCATATTTGGTATATGCGAAGCTAGCGAAACGGCCGCGAGCGCATCATGAGCGTAGCATGTAATGTTTTACATGAGATGCATGTAATGATTATCATGTTTGCATCAGTCTTATAACTTCATCATCCATTCACGTCACCTAATACCAAATTTAATATATGTGAGGCTGGTGAAACGACCGCCAGTGCATCATGAGTGTGGCATGCAGTCATGTTCTTACATGGCACATGCATGTCATCGTCACGATGAGATAGATAGATAGATAGATAGATAGATAGACAGACAGACAGACAGACAGACAGACAGACAGATAGATAGATAGATAGATAGATAGATAGATAGATAGATAGATAGATAGATAGATAGATAAATAGATAGATAGATAGATAGATAGAGTCAACTCCTCAAACTTCGCTAAGAAATGATTCGCATTTAAAGCGCGATCACTCCCCACTCCGTAATAATAAGAGAGGTTCGTCAGTTTGGACGCGGGGGGAGACTATGCTGCTCAACAGACAAGGCTTGTATTTGAGACCAACTGAAGTGTACTACTTTTGCATCACATCCGGTGAGCTCTTTTATTCCACCTCATCTAGCTTGCTGCAAAGTAAGGTTCGGGGCGTGGATGTAAGTCCAAGTCCAGCAGAAGTCTTGGACACCTTTTTTCCACTAGGTGTTGTTTTGGTTTACCGCTGTACCAAACAAGAAAACAAACAGAAAATTCCCACTAAAACCGTAACTGCCACATTTGCTGGAACGGATCCCCCTTCCGAGATCAAGACATGGCCGCGTAACTATAGGGTTGAAGCTCTAGCTCCCCGTCCACTGCAATGTGCTGAATGCTGGTGCTTTGGACAGAGTACCAAAGCTTGTCGATTGGACGCTTGAAGCCGCATATGCGGAGCCATGTGCCGGGCCGTGCATAGTACTGCTGAGTGTCAATCAGACAATAAAACATGCTCTTTGTGCAAGGGAAACCACGCTGCAGACGATCCTAACTGTCCTGCAAGATCAAAGAAATTTAAGGTGCTTAAAATTAATGAAAGGAGACGATTTTCTCGTATAGAAGCAATGGCTGAAACTCAGAGCAGGAATCAGGGATATGCTGGCATAGCAGCTCGTCCCACTCTTACTAAGGATGCATCACTTTTTCAGTCCATTTCAGCTACAGTAGAAAAGGCCACAGAAAAAGTATTAGAAACATTTTGCTCAATCTGTCCATTTCACTGAACGATATTATGAATTCACAGATGTCGGGCGTATCTGATCAAAAAACTAAGCATAGTAAACCTCTTAGCGCTTCAATAATAAGCCTGCTGAACATCAGACAGATGCCTCTATCGATGATGAAGCAAGGCCTTCCCGATCTAAAACAACTGAGCAGGAAGGTATATATCATTCAGAGTCAATAAGTAGTCGGGATAAAGATATGGATGCTGGCCTTCTGAAACGCACCAGGTCACCTAATAGCAAATTTATTAATTCTCATTCAAAAACAAAAAGTGTGTCAAGGAACCTAGGACAAAAGCGGACTTCTTAAAAGACAGTATTTTAGATCAAGCTGTTGCTATTGCTTGCTTGTCATCATAGGGTGCATTAGAGTACTACAGTGAAACTGCCGTTCAATCCTCTCTGCAACTACAGAACTTTATACCTAATTTCACAACAATCTCCAGACGTCATAGTGTTACAAGAAGCTTGGATGTCAGCTGATCAAAAATCCTATCTAAACAACTATCAGTGCTTTCGACTGGGCAGAGACTCACGAGGTGGAGGGTAACTTTTTTTCATTTCATTCAAAATTTGTGATAAAGTACATTTAGTTTACAAATGAATACCACACGATTATGATGTATTGGTTCTAGAAATTCAATTTTCCGGATGCGCGCCACTATCAATACTCAAGAACTACTTTCCAGCTGGGATACAAGATGAAAGAGCACTTGATGTGACTGTGAGGTTTTGCAGAAATAGTATACTATTTTCGGGAGATTTGAATTCCCATCACGTGTGGCGGGGTTTCCGCACGAATTCGCCGAGGAAATGGTTGTGGGACTGGACCCGATGATTTGCGTTGTCCAAATTCGCGTTCCATCAATGCTGTTTCCACTTCTGATCTCTCATCAGCTGATGTATTTGGCCCCTCCATTGCTGACAACCTTACGGCGGTACAGCGTTGCCAACTTCTGGACCTGTTGCAAGAATATCGTTCCCCTTTCGATGTCAGGCGAAGTTCCCTCGGTCATACGTCCACTATTACGCATCGCATCGACACTGGTACCCATCTATCTTTACGGACGTCCATATCGCATGTCACCTGCTGAACGTCGAGTAATTAACGAGCAAGTTGACGATATGCTCCGACGCCACGTTAGTCAGCCCTCGGACAGTCCATGGGCGTCTCATGTTTTTTTGATTGATTGATTGATTGAACGTTTATTATCATTTGTCACATGAGGTTTACAAACACTGATTGGACCCATAGCCTGAGGCTAGTGTAGGGTGTTGTTCTTGTTGCGAAGAAAGACGGTTCTGTGCGCTTCTGTGTGGACTACAGACGGCTCAATAAGATCACTCGCAAAGATGTTTATACACTGCCGCGCATCGATGACGTGATTGACAGCCTTCGCGGAGCCTAATTTTAAATGCGAAGCATTTCTGAGCGAACTTCGGCGGCTTTGAGCGTATCGATTTATTTAGCCACCCACGACTTTTAGCTCTCCTGGCCGTTTCGATAACGGTATCGATAGCAAACTTGACATGGCATAGCATGACTCCATGAAGAACATATCCGACTAGTGATGAAATGACAATCATGACACGTATGTCATGAATGTCATGATATACATTTCATGGTCCTGCAACTCTCGCGGTGGTTTTGTTCACATCCATGGTGCAAAACTGGTATGGTATGACATGATTGCATGGCGAACGCAAGCGACAGATTCCAACATAAAAATCATGACATCTGCGTCATGTAACAAAATGCCTATATGCATCGCTCATGATGCGCTCGCGGCCGTTTTGCTAGTATCACATGTATTCACAGTTTGGTATTACGGTATATGAATGGATGACGAAGGTACGTTTCTTATGCAAACATGATAATCATTAGATGCGTGTCATGTAACAACATGACTACACTCGTGACGCTCATGATACGCTCACCGCCGTTTCGCTAGCTTGACATGTACAAACTCGGTATTACGCGACGCGAATAGACGACATAGGTGAATGACACATCCAAACATGATAATCACGACATGCCTGTCATGCAAGACCTTGACTACAGGCCACAATCTTGATGCGCTCGCGGCTGTTTCGCTAGCTTCACATATGCCGAATGCAATATATACATATAAACACAGGTTATTATTCGAGCAACGTTAGCCGCAACAAGCTGGTACAGGCAGGAACCCGGCAAGCACGAGCCACACACGCACGTCAACGTCTTTTTTCACGCTGGCACAGAGCTGGCATCACTATGCTTCGGTACACGAATTTGGTACTACGTGACCTCAATAGATGACGAAGGTATGTGACTGCTGCAAACATTAACCATGAGATGCGTGTTTTGTGAGAACATGACTACATGCCACAGTCAAGGCGCAAATACATTTCAACGTGAGGTGGTGCGCGTGGTCGCTGGCGTTCATTTCGTCGCGTCACTCCGGCGTTGCGACGCCAGGCACCAGTTTTGCCGTACACTCGCAGGCGTGCGCTGCGTTGCGTTTCTTTGACGTATGCCCGTTTCAGCGCGTTTGGTGTTCCTCTGTCACAAAAAGAGGGAGACGCAGTGTTGTCTGGGAAACGCATCGGCGCGAATTTCTCGCCGGTTGCCGTCGGACCACACCGACGGACGCTGGTCGCGCCGGTCACGCATGGCGTCAGACTATAGAGTTCTCGCGTTTTGCTAACGTAGCATCGCTGTTCCCAGCGTGCGCGCGCGTCGACGCTATATTGGAGTATATTGGGCCCTTCACGATGCGCTCGCGGCCGTTTGCAAGCTCGACATATACGAAATTTTGTGGTACGTGACGTCATTGGATGACGAATTATATGATGGTGCAAACATGATAATCCTGACACGCGTGTCATGTAGGAACATGACAACTTACCGCACTAATAGCGTGCTCACGGCCATTTCGCGAGCTCTATATATACTAAATTTGGTATTACGTGGCGGGAATAGATGACGAAGGTAAACGACACATTAAACATGATAATCATGACGCGGAAGTCGTGTATGGCACCATTTTTCTCTACCTCGTAGCGTCCTGCTGATTTTAAAGCGACATATCAAGGATTGCTATCCGTGCTTCGCATATCATTGATTCCCACTGTACTTGGGATCTGCCACTTTTTTTTTTCTTTTCTATATCTGCACTTGGGGTACTGGAAGGTACCCATGGCTGACGACGCTCGACCGAAGACCGCGTTCGTCACACCCTACCGCTTGTAAGAGTTCAACGTCATGCCGTTTGGTCTATGTAATGCGCCTGCGACATTTGACCGCATGATGGACATCGTTCTGCACAACTTGAAATGGCACATGTGCTTGTGTTACCTTGATGACGTTGATTTCTCCACGCATCTCTAATGTCTGAAAGAAGTTTTCGCACGTGTGAGCAGTGCCGGCTTGCAACTGAATCTGACGAAGTGCCACTTTGCAGCACGGCAACTCACCATTCTAGGGTACGCGTGTCCAAGACGGCATTCTTCCTGATCTGGCCAAGCTTCGGGCCATGGCCGAATTTCCTAAACCTGCGTCCGTGAAAGAACAGCGTAGTTTCTTCGGCTTGTGCTCATACTTCCAACGCTTCATACGAAACTTTGCCACGATCTTATCAACGCTGGCGAAGCTCCTTGGAAGTAACGGGCCCCTCAATTCGTGATCGTCCGAGTGCGACGACGCGTTCGCGAAGCGTCGCCATTTGTTGAAGTCTCCTCCAATTCTACGCCACAACGACCCTACGGTTCCAACGGAGGTGCACACGGACGCCAGCGGTGTAGGCCTCGGTGCTGTCATGGCACAGCGCAATTATGGATTCTCTGAATATGTCGTAGCATATTTAAGCCGTACGCTCATGAGAGCCGAGACAAACTACACCATCACGGAGAAAGAGTACCCGGCGATCGTCTGGGCCCTTAAAAAGTTTCGACCTTATTTGTATGGTCGCTCATTCGATGTCGTCACCGACCATCGTGCACTATGCTGGCTGTCATCATTGAAGGATTCCTCAGGCCGGATCGCCCACTGGGCTCTTCGCTTACAAGACTACGACATCCGCGTGCTGTGCCGCAACGGATGCAAGCATGCTGACGCCGATGCCCTCCCGCACTCCCCTCTGCCTGAATACGACGTGCCTTGAGTAACCTCAATTGCTGTTTCTGCCATCGATGTTCACATCCTCGATTGCTAATGAACAGCGAAAGGATAATTGAATCGCCCCGCTGATCAACTTGCTCTCTGATCCGTCCCCAACACCATCCACGCGTGCCTTGCGTCGTCGAGCTCACCACTTCGCCATCCGTGACGGTCTCCTACACCGATGCAATTACGACGCCCAGGGCCAGCAGTGGTTACTCGTGATCGATAACCCGCAGTCTGCGGTCGGAGATATGTGAATCTTTCTATTATGATCCGCAATGCGCGCACTCTCAGGTATCCAGAACTTACCACCGAATTCGACAACGCTACTTCTGCCGCGGGATGTACCACTACGTGCAGCAGTTCCTTTGCTCTTGCCTCGCTTGCCAACACAGCAAACCATCCGCACACAAGTCGCACGCCGGTCTGCAATCGTTACCTTGCCCTGACCGTCCGTTTGGGCGCGTAGGTATCAATTGTACGGATCACTTCCTCTGACGTTGGCTGGTAACCACTGGGCCATCGTTGCCGTAAACCATTTAACGCGATACGCCGAAACCGCCGCTCTCACTGCGGCTACTGCTCGTTATGTTGCGTCCTTCCTGCTGCATCAATTCATACTGTGCCACGGACCACCCAAGAGCTTCTCAGTGATCGAGGCCGCGTCTTCTTGTCGGAAGTCGTCGAATCCATTCTGACGGAGTGCCATTCTGTCCACCGCAAAACTACTGCTTACCACCCGTAGACTAATGGCCTCATTGGAAGCTTTAACCACATCCTCGGCGACATGTTTTCGATGTACGTCGCCGCCAACCACATGAATTGGGATAATATACTGCCTTTCGTCACCTACGCCTACAACACTGCCCCTCAGAGCACGACCGGTTTTTCACCTTTTTTCTTGCTGTACGGAAGGCACCCGTCGCACACCGTGGACACAATACTCCCCTACACGCCGGATCCACCTGAGCGTGCACCTATTTCTGAGACAGGCAGGCTGCTGAAGAGTGTCGCGAGCTTGCCAAAACTTCTACGATGCATGAGCAAGAGCGGCAGAAGAGTATTCGTGATGACTCTACCACTTCTAAGCCCACGTTCCTTCCTGGTGCGCTTATGGCTCTCGATCCCGCCTCTGTAGCTGGCTTCTCTTCCAAACTACTTTCCAAATACGAAGGCCTTATCTGTGTCATCAAGCGCACATCTCCGGTCAACTATCTGGTCGAACCCGTCGAAAAATCTTCGGACATTCGCCGCCGCGGCCACGACATCGTCAACGTGGGGCGCCTGTAGGCTTATTAGACCCGCTCATAGTAACAAGCTGTTAGGTCGCCAGGCGGCTCCCTCTTCGACACCGGGTAATTGTAGCGCAACCTCCGATCTTTGAGTCGAACTCTTGAGTACCTTCTGGTGGGGCTACCCAACAAGGACGCCGCTCGCGCTGTGAGTCCGTGCTTGGCCATGACGGTCGCCATAGCGTATGATTGCTGGTTGCCGGCTAATCAACGTCTTAACACCTTTTTTCAACAACAAAGGCGCAGCTCCAGTCCTTTGCAAATTGCACGCACCCCACTACCCACTCTACGCGAAAAACGAAACTGAAACAACTAAATCTGTAGAAAAAAATTCATAGACAGTTCACTTGCCAACGCGATTCAATTCGAAGCCTATACTTCCCATAATTCCCATGAGGGTACACGATTGCAGCGCCAGATTGCTCTCTAAGTATTATTTTATGAAACTATTCTCCCCATCACTCTAGCTATGACTACGTGACGGTGAGCGGAAGCATGAGCGGAAGCCAACGGCGCTGGCATGGCATATGAACGTAAAGTTGAAACCGCGCAAGGAGCGCTTTACAGGTGCTGTAGGTGTGGCTCGTTCGGACCACAGGAATCGGCCGTAAAGTGCGGTTAGTGACGTGGTAAATTTACATGGACGGCGTATGACTGCGCGCTAGCACCATCGGTAACCCACATTCGCGTTGGGCCTGCAGTTCTGGCCAACGTTACTAAAAGTATCTAGTAACGTTGGTTCTGGCAGCCTAGCGTCGTTTTTTTTTTGGATGTCAAAACAATCATCACAGCGGGACTGCATTCTTCGGGGCTGTCTGCGACGATCACAACCTTGCACGGGAGTCACGCCGCTGGTTGTTTACACCTTCGCCGCCCGTGAACGAACATCACACTCTGCCCTGACGGCGCTGCGAAAAACGCCACCACCAGCGCTCCCATTGCCACGGCGGCCAAAAATGGGTAGTGCACAGAGAGCCGTCCACAAGAGAACGTTGGTCTTGAGGCGTGGTTTCCTGAAAATTAAGGACCTGGCAAGCTTCTTTCAATGCAACCTCGCTTCATAAAAGTAGGAAGCATATGAAAACTAAATGTGGGCACATTGCAAAAGATGTTTTATTTATTTCGGCGTGCTGCAACGGGCAATATAAATGCAAGCAAGCATTGCATGACATCTAGTTCGAGGCAAGCATTCCGACGTGCGTTTTGTAATGCCTAAATGCAATAAACTTGGTCATATACATGTGACTTTAAAATCAGCTCAACGTTACGATGCGCAGGTTAATGATGCCGTAAATGACTTCCATGCCATGATTATCTTGTTTGAATGAGTCGTTTACATTCGTTATCAATTAACGCCACTCGTGACACCAAACATATATGTGGAGCTAGCGAAACGGCCGCGAGCACGCTATGAGCGTGGTATGTTGTCATGTTCTAACATGGTGCACGTGTCAGGATTATCATGTTTGCAGCAATTAAAAATTTTGTCATCCATTGACGTCACGTAATACCAAATTCGGTATATGTGGAGCTAGCAAAACGGCTGCGAGCGCTTCATTAGTGGCCCAATATACACCAATGTAGCTTCGACACGCGCGCACGCTGGGCACAGCAACGCTACGTTAGACAAATGCGAGCACTCTATAGTCGGACGTCAGGTGCGACCAGCGTCCGTCGGCGTGGTCCGACGGCAACCGGCACGAAATGCGACATGCTGCATTTCGCGCCGATGCCATAGAGTAACATTACTCTATGCCGATGCGTTAGCCAGACAACACTGCGTCTCCCTTTTTTCGTGATGGAGAACGCCGGATACGCTGAAACGCACATGCATCAAAGTAACGTAGCGTGGCACGCGCCTGTGAATATATGGCAGGACCGGCGCCTGGCGTGGCGACGGTGGTGTGACGCAACGAAGTGAACGCCGGCGAGCACGCGCACCACGTCACGCCGGAATGTATTAAAGCCTTGACTGTGGCATGTACTCATGTTCTCACAGGACACGCATCTCATGAATGTTATGGTCGCACCAGTCACATGCCTTCATCATCCATTGGCGTCAAGTATTACAAAAATGGCATATGTGAAGATAGCGAAATGGCCACGAGCGCATAGTGAGTCATGTTGTTACATGACACGCATATCGTGATTATCATGTTTGGATGTGTCATTTAACCTATGTCGTCCTTTCGCATCGCGTAATACCTTGTTTGGTACATGTGAAACTAGTGAAACGGCCACGAGCGCATCATAAGCGCAGCATGTAGTCATGTTGTTACATGACACGCATCTCATGTTTATCATGTTTGTACCGGTATCATAGCTTCGGCATCCATTCACGTCCCGTAATACCGAATTTGGTATAAGTTAAGCTAACGAAATGGCCGCCAGCACATCAGGAGTGTGGCATGCCGCCATGTTACATGACACGCATCTCATTATTATGTTTGCATTAGTCACATACCTTCCTCATCCATTCATGTACCGTAATATCGAATTTGGTATATGTGATGCTAGCGAAACGACCTGCCCCGCCGCGGTGGACTAGTGGCTAAGGTACTCGGCTGCTGACCCGCAGGGCGCGGGTTCGAATCCCGGCTGCGGTGGCTGCATTTCCCATGGAGGCGGAAATGTTGTAGGCCCGTGCGCTCAGATTTGGGTGCACGTTAAAGAACCCCAAGTGGTCTAAATTTCCGGAGCCCTCCACTATGGCGTCTCTCATAATCATATGGTGGTGCTGGGACGGTAAACCCCACATATCAATCAATCAATAGCGAAACGACCGCGAGTGCATCTTGAG
>NW_023610483.1:0-11124 GCF_013339725.1 Rhipicephalus microplus
TGAATAACGGAAACAAGTGTATACTTAAGTGCTCGTTTTTCGTGTTTACACAATAATAATGAGATATAACAGACAATAATGCCAAGGAAGGTATAAGGGAACTCACTAGGCTAATTGTATTGTAAATGAGGAGAAAAGTGAGCGAAAAGATAACTTGTCGTGGGCAGGACTCAAACCTGCGACCTTCGAATAACGCGTTCGATGGTCTACCACTTGAGCTACCACGACAGCCATCCCCCCTGCCGCTTTATTGGTTATCTATGTCAATTTAAACGTGGGGGTGTCAGTCATCACCACTATTAGCCGTGGCAGCGAGTGTGGCACACTCTTCATGAGCCTGTTTGGCGTTACGTGGCACGTCAACTTATAACTAAGTGGCAGCGGACCAAATAGTCTCTCGTGTACAACCTAAAGGCACCAAGTCTGCCAGTAGGAGAACCTCGTTAATGAATAAGGAAAATAAGTGTATACTTAATGGCTCGTTTTTCGTGTTTACACAATATTAATGAGATCTAACAGACAATAATGCCTATGAAGGTATAGGAGAACTTTTAGGCTAATTGTAATGTAAATGAGAAGAAATGTGTGTAAAAAGATTACTTGCCGTGGGCAGGATCCGAACCTGCGACCTTCGAATAACGCGTTCGATGCTCTGCCACTTGAGCTACCATGAGAGCCCTCCCCCCAGCCGCTTTATTGGCTATCTATGTCAATTTAAACGTGGGGGTGTCAGTCATCACCACTATTTATTTATTTATTTATTTATTTATTTATTTATACAAGTACCTCACGGGTTCCACGAGGGAACATTGCGTGAGGGGGGGGTACATTTTGATTTTCAAAGAGCGATGAAAATATATACATATGCAAAAGTCTGGCTGCGTAAAAATAGAAAAGAACGAAAGAAGCAGCAAACAATAACATTATATAATTCGGAACGATAATACGCAAGTATACAATACAAAATTGTGAAATATTTTTCTATAAAAGCCAAAAAGCACTTGGCTGTGCAAAAAGATACAGATGAGAGAAATAGCAAACAATAACGTTATACAATTCCAAACGATACAACATAACTATATAATACAAGAAGCGTTACAGTGTTAGAGGCGACCGCGTTAAGAATCAGAAACTAGCAGGAGTACAATAGGTAAGGCGCCCACAACTAGAGTTCAAGAGGCAGTTTTTCAAGCAAGCCTCTAAAGATCTCGGTTTCTTTCACGTTTGCTATATTTTCAGGAAGATTGTTCCAGAGTACAATGGCACGTGGTAATGAAGATGAATTATAGGCGTTAGTGTGCCCGTATAGTCGCTGAAAACTGAGGTTATGCTGCAAATGACGGGAATATCGATGAGGTTTGAGAAGTGGCAAGAAAAAACTGTGCTTGCTGTTGATGATTCTGTGCAACAGACATAAAAGAGAAATGTTTCTGCGGGAGGCGAGAGAGGAAAGAGAGAGCGACTGCTTGATTTTAGTTACACTAGAATGCCTGCTGTAGTTACCGGTGATAAAGCGAGCAGCACGGTTTTGAACCGATTCCAGGCTTCGGGATAGATAATCTTGGTCAGGTGACCATATAGAAGAAGCGTATTCGAGTTTAGGGCGCACGAGTGTTTGGTAAGCGAGCTTGCGTGTGGTAGGAGGTGCATCACGAAGGTTGCGTTTTAGGTAACCAAGCGTTCGTGACGCGTCAGCAGTAATCTTGTTGATATGACTAGCCCAAGAAAGGTTCGATGCCAGATGGATGCCTAGATACTTATAAGATGAAGTAGGTCTTAGAGGGCTACCATCAAGGAAATACTGAAATGTTGAGAGTGAGCGCTTTCGAGTGAAGGTCATTTGATTGCACTTATCAACGTTTAATGACATTTGCCAATCTGAGCACCATGTGGTTACACGATCAAGGTCTTGCTGCAGAGCTGTATGATCTGATGGTGAAGTGATTTTGCGATAGATTATGCAGTCGTCCGCGAAGAGGCGAATTGATGACGTGATTTCTGAGGGAAGATCATTGATAAAAATTAAAAATAACAAAGGGCCAATAACGCTCCCCTGAGGGACACCAGATGTCACCTCCGAGAGAGGGGAAGACATGTTATCAATTACAGTACACTGTTTGCGAAAACACAGGAAGTTCCTAATCCAAGAGACTGTAAGTGAATCTAAGTTCAGAGATGATACTTTAGCTATTAAACGACAATGTGCAACGCGGTCAAATGCCTTAGAAAAGTCGATGAATATGCTGTCTGTTGGTAAATTTTCATCCATATTGTTAAAGATCTCATGCGTGGAATTCGATAAGCTGTGTATCACAGGAAAGTCCTTTGCGGAAGCCGTGCTGATTTTAAAAAGTATTGGTTTTGTTCTAAGTGTGATGCAACATGTGAAGAAATAATGTGCTCAAGTAGCTTACATGGGATGCTCGTTAAGGATATGGGACGATAATTACTGGGCAGGCATTTGTCCCCGGATTTGAAGACCGGAATGACCTTAGCGATTTTCCAGTCATATGGAATCTCGCCAGTTTGTAACGATTGCTGAAAGATGTGACCGAGAATGGTACTAGACGGAACAACGGTATGCTTTAAGATTTTAGAGTTTATGCCGTCGACACCTGAACATGTGGACGTCTTGAGATTTGTAATTAGGGAAGAGATACCTGCAGGATTAATCTCTATAGGATCCATAAAACGATACTGAAATGTAGGTGGCAGAGGCATGTTAGTGTAATTTTCTTTCGTAAAAACTGAAGTGAAGTAATTATTAAACACCACTGGGCAAGATTCAGGAGAGACCGTAACACCGGCACTGTTCAAAATCGTGATACGAGTGTTAGAGGCGTGTGGGGGCGATTGATTTCCAGAATTTCTTAGGGTCGTTTTTTAAAAGTGACTGTAGGTCATGTGAAAAGAACTTGTGTTTCGCCTGACGCACAGCATGACAATAAACCTTATCAGAATCACGATGCTTCGCCCATGCTACCGAAGATTGCAATAACTTTGCCTTACTGAAAAGACGCTTCTTTTTATTTCGAAGGGTGCGAAGTGTACGGGTAAACCATGGTTTAGATGTATTTACGCGAATTGTCAAGCGAGGGATATGTTCATGCACCAGGCTCAACAATTTTTCTTTATAAAGGCACCAATTTTCGTTGACTGAGCGGTTGAAGAAAGAGGCCATAAATGAGTGAGAGAAGTCAACCTAAACTCTGATTTATGGATTGATAATCACCTCTTTTATAATCAAGTATTGGCCTTGGAGAGACATAAGGCTTGGATGCAGGTAAGCTAATAGATACCTGAATGAGACGGTGGTCACTGAGACCATCTAGATATAAGGTTGATGTAGCTTTTTCAGGAGCTGACGATAGAAGCAGGTCAAGAATGTTGTGTTGGCGCGTGGGTTGGTCAATTAATTGAACAAAAGAGAAGTCAAGGGTTAGATCGAGGAACTCTCTGGAATTGCGTGAGAGGGAAATTAGATTGGACCAGTCAATTTCAGGGTAGTTGAAATCGCCCAAGAGGAAAACGTCAGCTTTAGGAAACTTAGAGCGGCAAATTTGTCAAGTTGTCGTGCAAATCTGTAACAAAACTTTCCGAGCAATCTGGCGGCCTGTAACATACTCCGAAAATTGTTTTGGATGCATGTGATGAGGAGCACACCCAAACAATTTCCAACCGTGACGGAATGTCAATCACAAAAGATGTGATATGACTTTTATGGCAATAAGTACCCCCCCACCAGCTCTACCTATCCTATCTTTTCTGAAAATATGGAAATCAGATGAGTCAAGCAAAACTTCACTATCTGAGATATTAGGGTTTAGCCAAGTTTCCGTAAGCAGCAAGATATCGCAGTTGCTGTTTTCAAGATAAGAGCACAACTCAGTACGCTTTGAAATAATACTGCGTATGTTGGTGTATGATAAAGTGAAGTTCTTGTACGGAATGGGATCAGCATGTGGCAGGAAATTGTTCGCAAGTGTGTGCGTAGCCGACCTACGCGCGAGCTATTGCGATGCAGGTGTTATTTTGTCATTGATTGCGTCGTACACGTAAGTAACGTTATCGATTCGCAGTTTATCGACTGAAAGCTTGAAAGGCACGTTTTTAGCTTTTCCAAATTCTAAGAACTTTTTCCTAGCAAACCGTGTTTGCGGAGCAAAATCCTCACGGATGGCAAAGAGCGTGCCCTTCAGTTTGTGGCCCATTTCCATGATGCTGTGCTTGTCTTTAAAGAAAGCGAACTTTGTGATGATCGGTCTGCACTTATCAGAGTTGTATCTTCCAAGCCTGTGGGCTCTTTCAACTTGCGAGGATTGAAGTGTTATGCCAAGGTGCTCCGAACATAATTGAATAACTTTCTGTTCGGATGAGAACCAGGACTCAGGACGGTTCGTCAGGTAGGCCAAAGAAAAGCAGGTTAGAACGTCGTAACCTGTTCTTCGGCATCTTCACATCGCGATTCAATAGCCTTTATTTTTTCGCATATGTTGACGCCGGAAAATTTGTGACAAGGAAGTCGATGAACCATCATTTTGCTTTAAAGCCATAACGTCCACCTCCACGGCATGCATCCGGGAGGATATCTGCTTTAGTTCGTCATCAACAGATGTCTGCCAAAGTTTCAGGGCGCGCAGATCATTCAGTATTTCTTCTTGTCTGGAATCTATCCTCTGGACAGTGGCCAGGACGGTAGTTAGAACTTCGTTTGTGTTAGGACCGGGATTAGATTCAACGTCACCGGATAGCATAAAAGCAGGCTATTGGTATACATGCGAAACCAATTCTTACAGCGTTCAAACATAAGGAACAGTTCACTTGGGCACGACACCATAAGAAAGCAACGATTGCTGCTGCGGGGACAGCAAGAGCGGTCTAAATAACTAACCTGTAAGAGCAGACAGGGTAAGCGCTCCATTCCGGAACCGGTGTCGTGCCCCAAGCAAGGCCTCTTCGGGAAAATGCTTATATCGGTGCCTCCCCCGAAGATAGTGGGTAAAAAGATGACATTCCGTGGGCAGGATCCGAACCTGCGACCTTCGAATAACGCGTTCGATGCTCTTCCATTTGAGCTACCACGACAGCCATCCACCCAGCCACTTTATGTGGCATCTATGACAATTTAAACGTTGGGGTGTCAGTCAGCACCACTACTAGCCATGGCAGCGAGTGTGGCACTCTCTTTATGAGGCTGTTTGGCGTTACGTGGCACGTCATTTTATTACTAACTGGCAGCTCACCAAATAGTACTCGTATACAACCTAAAGGTGCCAAGTCTGCCAGTACGAGACCCTTGTTAATGAATAAGAGAAATAAGTGTATACTTAAGGGCTCGTTTTTCCTGTTTACACAATAATAATGAGATATAACAGACAATAATGCCAAGGAAGGTATAGGTGAAGTCACTAGGCTAACTGTAATGTAATTGAGAAGAAAAGTGGGTGAAAACATAACTTGCCGTGGGCGGGATTTGAACTTGCGACCTTCGAATAACGCGTTCGACGCTCTACCACTTGAGCTACCACGACAGCCATCCCCCCAGCCACTTTATTGGGTGTCTATGCAAATTTAAACGTGGGAGTGTCAGTCATTACCACTATTAGCCATGGCGGCGACTGTGGCACACTCTTTATGAGCCTGTTTGGCGTCACGTAGCACCCGAACCTATTACTAACTGGCAGCTGACCAAATGGTCCCTTGTATACAACCTAAAGGCACCAAGTCTGCCAGTACAAGACCCTCGTTAATGAATAAGAGAAACAGGTGTATACTTATGGGCTCGTGTTTCGTGTTTACACAATGTTATTGAGATCTAACAGACAATAATGCCAAGGAAGGTATAAGGGAAGTTGTTAGGCCAATTGTAATGTAAATGAGAGGAGAGAAAAGTGGGTGAAACGATAACTTGCCGTTATCAAGATCCGAACCTGCGACCTTCGAATAACGCGTTCGATGCTCTACCACTTGAGCTACCACGACATCCATCCCCCCAACCACTTTACAGGGTATCTATGTCAATTTAAACGTGGGGGTGTCAGTCATCACCACTATTAGCCATGCGGGCGAGTGTGGCACACTCTTTATGAGCCTGTTTGGCATCACGTAGCACGTGAATATAATACTAACTGGCAGCTGACCAAATAGTCCCTCGTGTACAACATAAAGGCACCAAGTCAGCCAGTACAAGACCCTTGTTAATGAATAGGGCAAACAAGTGTTTACTTAAGGGCTCGTTTTTCGTGTTTACACAATAATAATGAGATCTAACAGACAATAATGCCTAGGAAGGTATAGGGGAAATATTAGGCTAATTATATAGTAACTGAGAAGAAATGTGTGTAAAAAGATTACTTGCCGTGGGCAGGATTCGAACTTGCAACCTTCGAATAACGCGTTCGATGCTCTACTACTTGAGCTACCACGACAGCCATCCCCCCAGCCACTTTATTGGGTATATATGCAAATGTAAACGAGGGAGTGTCAGTCATTACCACTATTAGCCATGGCGGCGAGTGTGGCACACTCTTTATGAGCCTGTTCGGCGTCACGTAGCACCTGAACTTATTACTAACTGGCAGCTGACAAAATAGTCCCTCGTATACAACCTAAAGGCACCAAGTCTGCCAGTACGAGACCCTCGTTAATGAATAAGGAAAATAAGTGTATACTTAAGGGCTCATTTTTCGTGTACACAATATTAATGAGATCTAACAGACAATGTATCCAAGGAAGGTATAGGGGAAGTTATTAGGCCAACTGTAATTTAAATGGGAAGAGAGAAAAGTGGGTGAAAAAATAACTTGCCGTGGGCAGGATCCGAACTTGCGACCTTCGAATAACGCGTTCGATGCTCTACCACTTGATCTACCACGACAGCCATCCCCCCAGCCACTTTATTGGGTATCTATGTCAATTTAAACGTGGGAGTGTCAGTCATCACCACTATTAGCCATGGCAGCGAGTGTGGCACACTCTTTATGAGCCTGTTTGGCGTTACGTGGCACGTCAACTTATAACTAAGTGGCAGCGGACCAAATAGTCCCTCGTATACAACTTAAAGGTACCAAGTCTGCCAGTACGAGACCCTCGTTAATGAATAAGGGAAACAAGTGTATACTTAAGGGCTCGTTTTTCGTGTACACAATAATAATGAGATCTAACAGACAATGTATCCAAGGAAGGTATAGGGGAAGTTATTAGGCCAACTGTAATTTAAATGGGAAGAGAGAAAAGTGGGTGAAAAAATAACTTGCCGTGGGCAGGATCCGAACTTGCGACCTTCGAATAACGCGTTCGATGCTCTACCACTTGATCTACCACGACAGCCATCCCCCCAGCCACTTTATTGGGTATCTATGTCAATTTAAACGTGGGAGTGTCAGTCATCACCACTATTAGCCATGGCAGCGAGTGTGACACACTCTTTATGAGCCTGTTTGGCGTTACGTGGCACGTCAACTTATAACTAAGTGGCAGCGGACCAAATAGTCCCTCGTATACAACCTAAAGGTACCAAGTCTGCCAGTACGAGACCCTCGTTAATGAATACAGGGAAACAGTGTGTAGCTTAAGGGCTCGTTTTTCGTGTTTACACAATATTAATGAGATCTAACAGACAATAATGCCAAGGAAGGTATAGGGGAAGTTATTAGGCCAATTGCAATGTAAATGAGAAGAAATGTGGGTAAAAAGATAACTTGCCGTGGGCAGGATCTGAACCTGCGACCTTTCGAATAACGCATTCGTTGCTCTGCCACTTGAGCTACCATGACAGCCATCCACCCAGCCACTTTATGTGGGCATCTAGTCATTTTAACGTTGGGGTGTCAGTCAGCACCACTATAGCCATGGCAGCGGTGTGGCACTACTCTTTATGAGGCTGTTTGGCGTTACGTGGCACAGTCCATTTATTACTACTGGCAGCTGACCAATAGTACTCGTATCCAACCCTAAAGGTACCAAGTCTGCCAGTCGAGACCCTCGTTAATGAATAAGGGAAACAAGTGTATACTTAAGGGCTCGTTTTTTGTGTTTACACAATAATAATGAGATCTAACAGACAATAATGCCAAGGAAGGTAGAGGGGAAGTCATTAGGCTATTTGTAATGTAAAAGAGAAGAAATGTGGGCGAAAAGACAACTTGCCATGGGGAGGATCCGAACCTGCGACCTTCGAATAACGCGTTCGATGCTCTACCACTTGAGCTACCACGACAGCCATCCCCCAGCCACATTATTGGTTATCTAGGTCAATTTAAACGTGGGAATATCAGTCAGCACCACTAGTAGCCATGGCAGCGAGTGTGGCACACTCTTTATCAGCCCGTTTGGAGTCGCGTAGCACGTTAGCCGATTACTAACTGGCAGCTGACCAAATGGTCCCTCGTATACAACCTAAAGGCGCCAAGTCTGCCAGTACGAGACCCTCGGTAATGAATAACGGAAATAAGTGTATACTTAAGAGCTCGTTTTTCGTGTTTACACAATATTAGCGAGATCTGACAGACAATGTAGCCAAGGAAGGTATAGAGGAAGTTATTAGACCAATTGTAATGCAAATAAGAAGAAAAAAAGAGGGTGAAAAGATGACTTTCCGTGGGCAGGATTCGAACCTGCGACCTTCGAATAACGCGTTCGATGCTCTACCACTTGAGCTACCACGACAGCCATCCCCCAGCCACATTATTGGTTATCTATGTCAATTTAAACGTGGTAGTGTCGGTCATTACCACTATTAGCCATGGCGGCGAGTGTGGCACACTCTTTATGAGCCTGTTTGGCATCACGTAGCACGTGAACCTATTACTAACTGGCAGCTGACCAAATAGTCCCTCGTGTACAACATAAAGGCACCAAGTCTGCCAGTACAAGACCCTCGTTATTAAATAAGGGAAATAAGTGTATACTTAAGGGCTTGTTTTTTGTGTTTACAAAATAATTATGAGATATAACAGACAATAATGCCAAGGAAGGTATACAAGAAGTCATTAGGCTATTTGTAATGTAAATGAGAAGAAAAGTGGGCGAAAAGATAACTTGCCGTGGGCAGGATTCGAACTTGCGACCTATGAATAACGCGTTCGATGCTGTACCACTTGAGCTACCACGACAGCCATCCCACCAGCCACTTTATGGGTATCTATGCAAATTTAAACATGGGAGTGTCAGTCATTACCACTATTAGCCATGGCAGCGAGTGTGGAACACTCTTTATGAGCCTGTTTGGCGTCACGTAGCACGTGAACTTATCACTACCTGGCAGCTGCCCAAATAGTCCACCATATACAACCTAAAGGCACCAAGTCTGCCAAAACGAGACCCTCGTTGGTGAATAAGAAAAACAAGTGTATACTTAAAGACTCGTTTTTTGTGTTTACACAATAATTTTGAGACCTAACAGACAATAATGCCAAGGAAGGTAGAGGAGAAATCTTAGGCTATTTGTAATGTAAATGAGAAGAAAAGTGGGTGAAAAGACAACTTTCCGTGGGCAGGATCCGAACCTGCGACCTTCGAATAACGCGTTCGATGCTCTACCACTTGAGCTACCACGACAGCCATCCCCCAGCCACATTATTGAGTATCTAGGTCAATTTAAACGTGGGAATGTCAGTCAGCACCACCAGTAGCGATGGCGGCGAGTGTGGCACACTCTTTATCAGCCCGATTGGAGTCACGTAGCACGTTAGCCGATTACTAACTGGCAGCTGACGAAATAGTCCCTCGTATACAACCTAAGGGCACCAAGTCTGTCAGTACGAGACCCTCGTTAATGAATAACAGAAATAGGTGTATACTTAACAGCTCGTTTTTTGTGTTTACACAATATTAATGAGATATAACAGACAATAATGCCTAGGAAGGTATAGGAGAAATATTAGGCTAATTGTAATGTAAATGAGTAGAAATGTGTGTAAAAAGATTACTTGCCGTGGGCAGGATCCGAACCTGCGACCTTTGAATAACGCGTTCGATGCTCTGCCACTTGAGCTACCACGTCAGCCATCCACCCAGCCACTTCATTGGGCATCTAAGTCAATTTAAACGTTGGGGTGTCAGTCAGCACCACTACTAGCCATGGCAGCGAGTGTGCCACTCTGTTTATGAGGCTGTTTGGCGTTACGTGGCACGTCATTTTATTACTAACTGGCAGCTGACTAAATAGTACTCGTATACAACCTAAAGGCACCAAGTCTGCCAGTACGAGACCCTCGTCAATGAATAAGAGAAACAAGTGTATACTTAAGGGCTCGTTTTCGTGTTTACACAGTCTTATTGAGATCAAATAGACAATAATGCCAAGGAAGGTATAGGGGAAGTTATTAGGCCAATTGTAATGTAATTGAGAAGAAAGAAAAGTGGATGAAAAGATAAATTGCCGTGAGCAGGATTCGAACCTGCGACCTTCGAATAACGCGTTCGATGCTCTACCTTTTGAGCTACCACGACAGCCATCCCCTAAGCCTATTTATTGGGTATCTATGTCAATTAAACGTGGGAGTGTCAATCAGCACTACTAGTAGCCAAGGCGGCGTAGTGTGGCACGCTCTTTATGAGCCCGTTTGGCGTCACGTAGCACGTTAGAGGATTACTAACTGGCAGCTGACCAAATAGTCCCTCGTATACAACCTAAAGGCACCAAGTCTGCCAGTACGAGACCCTCGTTAATGAATAAGTGAAATAAGTGTATACTTAAGGGCTCGTTTTTCCGTGTTTACACAATAATAATGAGATATAACAGAGCATAATGCCAAGGAAGGTATAGGGAGTCATAGGCTAAATGTAATGTAATTGAGAAGAAAAGTGGGTGAAAAGATAACTTGCCGTGGGCGGGATTTGAACTTGCGACCTTCGAATAACGCGTTCGACGCTCTACCACTTGAGCTACCACGACAGCCATCCCCCAGCCACTTTACTGGGTGTCTATGCAAATTTAAACGTGGGAGTGTCAGTCATTACCACTATTAGCCATGGCGGCGACTGTGGCACACTCTTTATGAGCCTGTTTGGCGTCACGTAGCACCCGAACCTATTACTAACTGGCAGCTGACCAAATGGTCCCTTGTATACAACCTAAAGGCACCAAGTCTGCCAGTACAAGACCCTCGTTAATGAATAAGA
>NW_023610484.1:0-10423 GCF_013339725.1 Rhipicephalus microplus
AAGGAAGAGTTATGGAGTGCTACGTAGCTTAACTCGCAGTAGGAATATTATATATACATATAGATAGTTTAAAATGGACAATGTTGCACACACAGACATTGGTTACATTTCTTTGCAGCACAGTCGAAGCATTTATGACGCATGAGCTTCTCTGAAGCATCAAGAGAAGCTCATGCGTCCTCACTTTATTGCACTTTACATAGCTTGTATGCGTCCATGCAGCCTTGATATGATATATTTTAAAGCATTTGTTTACCCTAAGATCTTCTTATTCATTAGAGCTGGCCCATAAGTTGTGTCTTATGTAGCACTACAATTGAAGCGTAATCTGCATGGTTGTCTGAAACAATGCTTTTGAAAATCTCAAAACGACCCTGCTCTATACACTAACATCCGAGCATCAATGATAAGCACCATTATGTGTCCGTACATATCAGTTGTGCTCTCATACTTAATTATTTTTCTGACCACTCCCTCTGCCCCTACCTCGTTTCTGTTGTGAAGCTGTGGCAAGTTGTGTATAGCTTTATTTATATTGTAGGAGCACATACTATCAATAAAAAATTATTTTTAGGCTACATGCAATTAGTTTTCATAGATTTTCATTTCTTTAGTTGGTGCTCAGGAGAGCTAAGCTCATGGTCGATATTTTAAAATGACATTTCTCTTTGCCAATGTTAATTAGAACAGTTTCATTAATATTGACCAGTTCATTCACATTGAATTTAGTTCTGATTATTATTGTTTCTACCAAAAAACGAGCCCTTGAAGTTATGCTTTTTTTGCTTGATTTCTTTTCGTGTGACAGCATGCAAGTAAAATGACAGTTATTGTCATTCCTTGTGAATGACACATTTTTCGTTTGACAGACTTTAGCACCTGGTCATCTGCAGAAGTTATATTCATTCTAGAAAAGGGCGAACAGCGGTGACTTACAACACAGACTAGCCTGCGTTATTCTTTTGTACTATATATGTCACTGTGCATTCATTTATAACTTTATAGAGCTCGGATTTCCTGCTGAAAATGTGACAACTGTAGAGTTTCCACATTTTTGCAACAGTCCACATGCCTTTCGTACACTATTGCACATTTTCGTTAGCACCTTACAAAATCTGTATATTTCCGTAAGACCTTACATTCTGCATTTTCCTTATAAAAGCTTCTGTACACTCCATACACTTTCCTTATCCTTCCATATCATCCATAATGAACTCTCCGTATGCTCCATAAGTTTCCTTATCTTCCATATTTTCCATAAAACTCACTCCATCCACGCCATAAAATTTCCTTATCCTTCCTTATACTCCATAAAAAGCTTTCCATATATGCCATACATTTTCCTTATCTTTCTGTATACTACATAAAAAGCTTTCCGTATACGCCATACAATTTCCTTATCCTTCCATATACTCCATAAGAAGCGTTCTGTAATTGCTGACTCGAAACTGAATTTTTATTGAAAAAAAACATGAACGGAAAAAGAACACATCAGCCTTCACACCCACGTGACCAAACTAAGGCAAGAGAAAGCAGATCAGCTGATATTTTTAACGCTGTAAAAGCTTCGATACATCCCACGTGTACTCTCCTACAGCAAAAAAGTGAAGACATCCTGCTATATAAGAACCCAACTTCATCATCAAGTAAGAGAGAGAGAGAGAGATAAAGATGCAAGGAAAGGCAGGGAGGTTAACTAGGCGCACATCCGGTTTGCTACCCTGCACTGGGGAAGAGATAAAGGGGAGAAAGGAGGTTGCAGAGAGATGAGAAGGTACACACAATCACGAGCACACTCGGGGAGCACACACAGTCTACAGGTGGTCGCTCAGGTTTGTTGACTTTAGGTAAATTAGCAGTGCTTTAGTTGCTTTCTGCGCAACTGAGGCAGATGCCCAAGGTCCTAGTATCTTCTGCACACAAAATGGTCCGGGGTCAAGTTGATTCAAAACCACCCGGAGCTGGCATCGCTGTGTGTCGTAGCAAGCGCAGCTGCACAGGACGTGTTCGATGGTCTCTTCAGCTCCGCAGTAGTCGCATGTAGGAGTGTCTGCCATGCCAATGCGAAAGGAGTACACCTTTGTAAATGCAACACCCAACCAAAGGCGGCATAACAGTGTCGCATCAGAGCGGGAAAGTTGTGATGGTAGCTTTAGCTTGAGCAAAGGATCCAGTTCATAAAATTTACACCTTTGACAATCAAGTTTAAGTTGTCGCATATGACTATATCTACGGCATCAGAGCTTGCTGCTATAAGGGCTGCTTCACAATATCTCGTTCAAGAACGTCCAGGTAAATGGGTCATATTCTGTGATTCGAAGACAGCGCTTCAGAGTTTGCAGTCTGCCGTGCGTAGGAGGAGTCATGACCAATTGGTACAAGAAATAAGACATTGCCATCATGAAGCTCTAGCACGAGGGCATGATATTATATATCAATAGCTGCCTGGACATATCGGTATTACCGGAAATCAATTAGCCGATCATGCAGCCCGCTCAGCCCGTGAAGGAACCCGTGTAGTCCCGTTTCCTCTATTAAGGAATGATGCAGCACGACAACTCTACCTGCTGGCTCGAGATCTTACACGCACGTTCTGGTCGTCTACTAGCTTCCAAAGGTGTCAATTTTATGAACTGGATCCTTCGCTCAAGCTAAAGCTACCATCACAACTTTCCCGCTCCGATGCGACACTGTTATGCCGCCTTTGGTTGGGTGTTGCATTTACAAATGTGTACTCCTTTCGCATTGGTATGGCAGACACTCCTACATGCGACTACTGCGGAGCTGGAGAGACTATCGAACACGTCCTGTGCAGCTGCGCTTGCTACGACACACAGCGATGCCAGCTCCGGATAGTTTTGAATCAACTTACCCGGACCATTTTGTGTGCAGAAGATACTAGGACCTTGGGCATCTGCCTCAGTTGCGCAGAAAGCAACTAAAGCACTGCTACTTTACCTAAAGTCAACAAACCTGAGCAACTGCCTGTAGACTGTGTGTGCTCCCCGAGTGTGCTCGTGATTGTGTGTACCTTCTCATCTTTCTGCAACCTCTTTTCTCCACTTTATCCCTTCCCCAGTGCAGGGTAGCAAACCGGATGTGCGTCCGGTTAACCTCCCTGCCTTTCCTTGCATCTTTATCTGTCTCTCTCTCCAACTCTTTGTGCCTTCACGTATTCACAAAAGCAGAGCTCGCCTTCGCGCCAGCATGTTTGTGTGTCAGGCCTGTCTACTCTCGGCTTCACTAACATTCTTCGGTGGCACACGAGAGTGTAATCCTGTGCCGCACCACAGTGTTCTCCCGACTTATGGAGTCGTTGTATACGTTGAATGAAGCTAGCAGCATAGACGCTTCAGAGGAGTATCTATTCAAAATAGAGCCGTAAGCGAGAAGCTGTAATGGCTCATTACCCACGTTCATGTCGCAATCACCGAAGCGACGCTTTATAAAAGGAGCAGAGGCACGCTAAGCAGCTTCGGAACTACATTTCTATTTGGCTGTAATCCCGAGCTGCTGCTCTTGCGGTAAAAAATAATAGGCAGTGGAGTCCAGGACTGTTGGGAGTCCAAAATCAGAAGCAATGAGCAGGATTAGTCTCGCAAAAGGTGGTTATTGCAGCTGCCGCTAACATTGCAGCGTCTCCTATTACGCCAGCCAGCGTACCTATTCTGCTAATACCACCGCACAGAATGTGTCTGTATATGTCATCTATTATTGACTATATTTCTTGCAGTATCTTCAGTGTTGAGAGAGAGATTGATTGCCGAATGTAATTAAAAGCAGTTGAGTGTGACAGCCTTCACATTAGAACCACGGAAGCGGGAACGCTGAAAATCAACAGAGACGATGGCTGGAACGAAGTAAAAAACTGCACATAAATCAGTGACTATATACAAAACCACTGAAGCACTCACAATACACAGCGTGAAGTTCCTCTGGAGTGGTCAACTTCGTCTTCTGCGATGAAAGAGCAGCACAGTGTACTGATAAGGCACTCCTTGCAATGGTTTTCAATGCCACACAGTGACCTTGCTGTTCCTGTCGAAGAGAGCTTCGGGAGCTTGCAGGGTGCTTGCTCTTTTCTGGGGGCTGCTGCGCTCCTCGTTTTCTGCTCAAGGTCCACCTGCACAAAGTTGTAGACGAGGCTTTAAGAGTTGTATATAATGATATACAAATTTTCGCTGAACACACATTTCCTCGTGGCACACTGAGGAATTTCTTATAAAACTTAAGGCCTCGCATATGCAAACATTTACAATCGATCCGAAGATGCACTCGACTCTAAAGGAGCAAGTTTGTTATGTAGTGTATATAAAGAAAGGTCATTCAGCACAACCACAACTACAGTTGCACACGAAAACGACATTTTACACGATCCTGTTTATTTACATGGTCCATTTTATTTTATTTACACGGTCCATTTTACACGGTCCTGTTTTACACGATCTGGTCTGCATGAACTCTTGAACCGGGCACCATATAGTTGAAAGACACACACAGAGTTTGAGACAAACCTAGTTTCCCGTGGAGCATCCTCTTGCACTATAACAACACATCTCAATAGTTAGTTGGTCAGAACGAGGTGAAAACAGCTCGCACTTGAAAAGCACGGGCAGAAGGAATGACGCCTGCACCCTGTGCTCCCTGTACATTCTCGTTGAGGGTGCAGTTTTCACCTTATCCTTATGCAATTTCGCATTTATAACATTGTTCGCTGCATAATCTTTGTGGCTTAAAGTGTGTGATACCGTCATGTGTATCCCATGTAATTTAAAAATAGAATACAAGATAGCTTGATTCAAAAATAACAAAGTGCATCCAGCCATGTCCTGTAGCCATTCTTTAGGCAAGTGGCAGAATGATTTATTCTTCAAAACATATCTTACTTGTAACCACTACAAGAGCTAACTCGTACACTGGCACATTCTGTTTGCCTCTTCAGATTATAAGGTACCTTTTTTACACCAGAAATCTTCAAGAAGAATAGAGGTGTTGTTATTTTGAAGAAAGAACAGTAGTAGAAAAAAAGATAACCTGCCCTGTACAGAACCGAGCCTGCGAACTTCGAATAACATGTCCAATGCTCTGTCAACTGAGCTACCATGGCGGCTATCCCTCTTCCATTTTGTACGGTATATATGTGCATTTATACATGGAAGAGTCAGTCAGCGCTGCTAGTTACCAATATGGCGAGTGTGGGACACCTTTTTTTGCCTACTGGCAATTACATTACGATTGCAATTACGTTACGATTACTTCCAATATCCCTATACTTCTTTGGCAGCATTATGCATCTGTCAGTTCTCAGAAAATCTGCTAGTCACAGGAGGTGGCAATAGTTCGCCCTCCCACCTAAATGCATGTACTTGAACACATGCACAACTGATCAAAAAAAAAAACAAGTCACACACCGCTAAGATTACTGAGATTCACTGTTTCAGATTCATGAGTAAAGGAAAGAACTATAAATTTAAGGGTTTGTTGTCTTTGTTGAACACATTATAATGAGAACTAGCAGAAAATGATGCCAAACAAACTATAGGGGATGTTATCAAAAGTAACTTTAACAAAATTGTGAAAAGAAAAGTGAACAAAAACGTAACTTGGCAACGTTTTTGACAATTGAATTGACATTACTTTTTATAACATCCCTTATTTTACTGGGTAATGTTGTCGGGTAATTCTCATTATTAGAGTGGTGAGTAGGCTGACAAAGAAAGTATATGGCATTGATACTTCTTTTGAACACCTAAAGTTTGAGGACCTTAAAAGAGCGGAAGCTACTTTGAGTAGACCAGAATATTTAGTTGGAGCGAAAAAAAAACGTACACACATTTTTACCAGGCTTTTTAACCATTTTGAGACATAAAAGTGTATGCTGCCAGTAATGTTAAGTACCATTACTTTTGTCACACTATGCACTGTAGCAGGTGTAGTTAGAGTGGTGATAGTGAAGGATTAATCAAGCACGCCACCAACTGCGTTCACATCAATGGTCGCGTATTTTAAAATAAACCTGCTGTATAGTAAAAAAAATTTAGAGCATTTATGATTTTATCCAAATCAAGTTAAACCGACTGGGTAAGCAAACCATTTGCATAAAATCAAAAGGCATAAAGTGATTCATGTATTATAACTATGTGAACAATTTCAGCAATCAGGGCAAAGTGACAACAGTTCTATTAAAAACCCCTCTCATTATAACATGCATGAAAAGCACCACACCAGAATATTTTATAGTGCATGTAATATCGAGACTACTAGACTGTCTATTGACCTTTTAGAAGAAGGGTATCTCCTTCACGTTCAAGGGGCAACCACTTAGCCTTTTCCTGAGCTTTTCTGTGAATATTTCCTGAATTTCAGATATCATTAGGATTGATTTAGAGTGAACAGATTTTGCTTACGCATTGAAACCTAGTTCTGTATGTAACTGCAATTATGGGTGCCAAACCATCTCCAATTAATTTTTAACATTTAACTATTTTTTAACTGCAGCAGCACAACTAGCTATGGGTGCCCAAAAAGTAGCTAGAAACAATACCTTTACCTCTTTGAGCCTTTGGAAGTGTTCAGCTTCTCAGTGCTCACCTTACAACATTTTTTTAAATACGTGTTTGTGTGCCCACTGCTCTTGCTCCTTGTACAGTGAGGAGGAGCACATGGCAAGAAGAGACAAGAAAGAAGCATAGCGAAAAAAAGCGAAATAAGCGAGGACCTCTTTTGTATCGTACAATGTGTGTAACATTACTATTGCGACAACATATAGACAAATTATCACGGCTATGCATCCATTGTAGAGTCATACACAGCTGCAACACCACGACTAAATTTCAACCTTGTGTTGGTTTAGGATCCCTTTATAGTGGCAAGCTAATGATATCTGCATTTGTTTGGCACATACTAAGATGCAGTGAAATGTGATATGGTAATCTCATTTAGAATGCACGTCATGTGGCTTCATTGTATATGTGGCCACAAGTAACTCTGGTTGCAAAGCAATATGGCAGAGCCTAAACAGACGTCACCGACCACTCCAATCTGAACTTGCCTTTGCTACTTGCCCATTATCATCCCAGCAAAAAATGAATAATTGAATCTGCTACAGATATGTGCTAGCTTATGCTAAGGACCAAGTATGAAGGGTGTTTTGTCATTATTGAGATCAGTTATTTGTTCAAGAACACTTGCTGTCAAACACAAATACATTGCTGTCGAAGCATCAAGACTCAAATATAAAGCAAAAAGAAGTGTCTCTTTAAAAATTACAGGCCACAAGGCAAGATAAATATTTGATATACTTGGGATGTAAGGCACGCACAAGAGGTGCTGCCATATTATACTTTTCCTTGTGTTGAAACCTGCTTGCTTTACTCACCCAACACATCTGTAAAGATGCCGTGAAAACACCAAGGAGCTGATGCAGCAAGGTTGAACACATGTCCAGGGATTCCACCATTCCTAAGCAGCCCTACAGCCTCCACAGTCCTGCAACCATTTGTAAGATAAATATAGTTCTACCCAAAGTTCTTGGTTTACAGACACACATGCAAGACGCATAACCACTCTATAGGAAGTTTGCATGATAATGCGCTGGGTAGCAAAACGGATGCCAATATCAAGTATCCCGGCCTGCCGCTTCTTTCTTTCCGTTCTTAATTAATCAATCCATGGTTAATAAATGTTCCCCCAATGTGAAGTGTACTGGCAGTCCGGTGAAGAATTGCAATGTATTTCAAACACAGTCCAATTCATGGCAAGTAAGCATGCAATAGCGTTTTGTCAGCTGTTCGAGAAAAGAGCATGAAGTTTAGCTAAAACCCATGTTTTTTATAAACACCATTCAATTTGATATAAAAGTTGTGAGCATTGAAGGAACACGGATTCATGTTTAATCAATGATTTCTTATAATGTACTGATATGAATGCAACTAACTGAATATGAAACGATAATTTTGCTGAGAATTTAGAGTTATGAACACTATCGCACTTGCCAGCTGCATCTTGTCCAAAACAGCGGCAAGATAGGCTAGTTTCTGTAGGTGAGCAGTAATGAGCAGTGCAAAGTAACAACAAGAAACACCAGTAACAACAGTATGGGCAAGCACAGACTGCCAACTGTATAATTTATTGCACAAAAGTTCGCCTGAATATCAGTCAGACAAACGTGCAAATGAAGGTCCAGTTGGGAATGAACAAGTTACGAAATCAACAATGCCTGCTTTCACTAACAGGACCCTCATTCACATAAAGTATGCAGCGATAGGCCCCTACCGAGGTACGTCACAGCATGATGTCACTGGCACATGTAAAAGGTGTGGCTGGAAAAACACTCCCGCTGGTGGCTCAGCCCGGTACAGTCGTGCGGTGTTTGGGGCAAGTTTTAATTTTTCAAAGCTTACACTTCACGTTACAATGTCGACATTAGCTGTAGTATGTGTCAGCAAACATCAGCTGTGTGGTAAACTGTGTGGTAAAATATTTGCCACGCTGTCTGTTTATCTTGAAGAAGTGAACACACGTGGTGGCCTGTGCGAGCAACAGCGGCATATTTCAAAACGACGAGTCACGGGAAAAGATAAAACAAGAAATGATCGTTTGGTTTAAAAAATACAATGATGACTTCGACGAAGACTTGCTTACAACCCACCAGCCACAGACAACTGCACTCAGTCGTCTATTTTATAGGCAGTCTTCAACCATTCGAATGCACAACAAGATTCGACCTCTGGCAAAAGACGAAGTGGCACATGAGTTCAGTGGCAGACGACAATGCGTATTTTGGCAAAAAAGAACAGTCATCGAGCGCGCTCCTTCTGCACGAAAGTCGGCATTTGCGAAGCCATCGCTTCAGCATATGACCCGAGACGTTGCCAACCACCTGATGCCGTTCACTCTTCGTCTCGCGTACGTGGTCCACCACCTGGGGTTTCATCATGCGGTTCTTCAAGCACTTCTAACGCTCACCATTTGCCTTATAAGGACGCCGTTATAGGTAGAGACCTGGCGCATCGGGAAATACCCTGTCGAGCCATGCTCCTTCCGCACGGGTTCATGCATCGCCATCCAGTGCATACACACTCGACAGTGGAAGCAATACCGAAGACTCAGACGCATCGAACGTCGCGCGCTGCAATGCGCAAGAGCCTCTCGTGGTGAACAGGGTAGAAGAAGCTTCTGAAGAACTTTCTACCAACTCTGAAGCATTATCTCATTGCCTGAAGTTCATGACAACAGCCCACAACTACCAGCTGCCGACTGGACACCACATCAAGTAGTGAAGAAAACCAGCGCGATGTTCATGAAGGGATCTCACCGCAATGCGTTCCACAGCAACATCAGCACGCAAAACAAAGCAATCGTGTAACGTAAGTAGATATTACTGAAGGTAGAGACTGAGGAAGAAGAAGGCAGAGTAGAATAAACATGGCGTATGAGCCAGGCCACGTCGCCAATACATCATAGCGTCACACACACACACACACACACACACATATATATATAATATATGCCACGTCGCCAATACATCATAGCGTCACACACACAACACACACACACACACATATATATTATATATATATATAAATATATTTATATATATATATATATATATATATAGATATATACAGAGAGAGAGTGAGAGACATAAGGCCATAGCAGCCCATAGTTCTTGTTCCCTTGGTCGCTCTAGTAGAGAGGCAAAGTGACCTATCAAGGATCCCTAGTTCTGTGGCTAGGTGGAGTCTGCGCGGCTTCCATAATTACAACCGTGCATTCCGAATAGACAACTGCGTCGTCTACTAGCTTATCTTGGAGCATAGCGTCCATCGAACGTTCTGGTCTCTTCATTGCTGGGCCTTCTCTGCTCTTGAATACACATTCGTGCAGGTGTGATGCCTTATACCCACTCTGTCTCTTTTCAATTACGAGTTTTCTATCCCCCATTCACCTGTACGGTATTACATTACATATTTCTGCGTGAGGTACTCACCTTATCCTTCTTGACGTCTCTCACTCTATAGTACGCAGCAGTCTGGGTTCTCAGAATATGCCGCACATCCGCACACGTTGCATCACCAAACAACGTCCTCGCATCCCTTCAAGTAAAGTGGCGAGCATCATCGATATTTCTTCCCACCTTCCTTCTTCCGGCCTAATCTTTTTTCTCGCTCTTTCTCGAACGGTCATCTCGCTCAGAATGCTGACTGGAAGTCCGGCGACGGCTATCTGCTTGCTCGTCCGTCCAATATTTATGGCCACGGAGCCGGCAACGGAATATGACAGACGGTTTTTTTTGTTGAGCTGCGCCGAAAGCCAGTGAAACTCGAATAAATTTAAGTATTTGTCTTTTTGTTTGCCTGAAACGGACGTGCCAAGATGCGTATTTGGCTCGAGCAGTCGCAAATGCTGATATTTGTTTGAT
>NW_023610492.1:0-42776 GCF_013339725.1 Rhipicephalus microplus
CACCAGCCGCAATTTCCGAGCTCGAGCCGCTGCTGCACACTCGATGCTGCTGCCTCTGCGCCGGAGTACTTCCTCTTCTTTACAATACTATTTACAAAAGTTACAGCTTATAAAATCAAGGTGACATTCGAGTCAAATCAACGAAATAAACAAGCATTATTTTTTACAGGCTACCCTGTTGTAGACCATACGCATTCTATCAATCAGGTAATAGAGAAAATTTTGAACTGCAACTACTTGCTCTAAATGTTCTTCATGGATAACGAGAAGGCATTTGGCTCAGCCGAGACGTTAGCTCTGATGCAGGCACTGTGGAATCTGAGCATCGATGAACCCTTCATAAACTTACTAGAAGAAATCTATAGTGGATCTATATATATCATAGATGGTTGGTTGTTTGCGAAACATTATTGTGGTCCTTCAAGGCGCACGTTAGCACACAGCAGGTGAATCCCACGTTGGAACCGTTAGGCCAAACCTTTCTGCCGCTTCGCAGCCCTGCTGCACGGCCCAAAGTTTGCCATATAGAAAGTGATGGAATGGTATTCTGTAACTAATCTCAAGTAGAAGGTATATAACAGCTGCCTCTTACCGGTGATTACCCAAGAGGAGATACGTGAAGAATTACAGAGACGTTTCAGCATTATTAGAGGATGATGCAGTGAGCTAGGTGGAGGAGAGTTATAGGCGTGGCCTTGGGATAAAAAAACAGAGCATCGTAGGTCAGAGAACCACCCGGATAAGGTTATCATAGCGTAAATCAACAAGAAGAAATGAACACGGGCCTGGAACGAAGCATACAGACAGGACAACCACTGATCGTCATGGGTAACCAAATATATTCGAAGAGGAAACAAATGCAAGAAGTCGAGACAAAAAGTTCGCTGGGGCCGACTAGAGTAAAAGTTCTCAGGCTTAACGTGGTGGCAGAAAGCGCAACATTAGGTTGATTCGCACATCGATAAGAGGCTTTTTCTCTTCATGCAGTGGGCATGGTCAGAATATATAAATATATGACGTGTTGGTTGAGACAGCGCTTAATCATCCCCAGGGCTCAGCAGCGAATGGCCACCAGTCTAATCTCAGACAGAGTGCGAGCACACCCGATGATGTTGTGTTGATACCCAGTGAAGATGAGGACAGAGACACAGACGGATGATGATTATTAAGATAATGAATATAGTAGTATAATATACTTTTGTTCAGCCAATTTTACAGGCCGATCATTTCGACCACTTGTGCGATCAGTCGACGCTGTTCTTCTTCCCTTTCGGCGCCAATCCCGTCGAGCCAAAAGGTGATGGAAAGGGATGAGAGAGGGTAATATCTGAATTGCTGAGAAGTTGGGCAGTAAAACAGGCAGTGTTACAGGTCAGCATATGGGGAGGGGCATTTAGGACAGCAGGGGTAAACCTATATTTATAAAGAAAAAAGGTGAGAGGGCGTTATTAGGCAGTTCATTTGGATGTGCCGTAGAGTTCGAGCCTCGAGCGCAGTGAGTGATGGATGAGGGGGAGGGTAAAGACGCTTGTCGAGCCGGAGCTGGAGATATACCTCCTTGATAGTGTGACGCAAGGAGATCTGCCCATCGTTATTCACGGAGCTCTCACTGTCTTCCGAAGGTGTGGGCTAGGGAATGAACGGTGCCCAGTGCAATATATTGCGGGCAAGTTGATGAGCTAGCTCATTACCGATAATACCCGAATGTCCAGGAACCCAGCGGAGGAAGACAGTGGAGGGTTGAAGAGCAGAGGCCGCTCGCTCGACCTGCTGTTGAAGAGCAGGGGGCAACGTGTTGTTCTGTATGTGACAGATGGCGGCGTGAGAGTCGGAGGAAATCGTGTACTCGGGGAGAGAAGGGAGGGAGGAAAATGACTGCATGGCGTGGACCATGGAAAGGACCTCGAGCGAAAGTACATTTGGTGGGTGTAAGTATGGCCCGCTGGTGTGCGTGTCAGGTGCCGAAAGGTGTGGATGGTAGATAACGTAGCCACACGAGCCCCGAGGAGCCATGTATGAGGCATCCGTGTAGGCAACTCCCTGTGTAGAGAGAGGAGCAGAATGATGCGGTGCTGCCGCATGACGCCGGCCGGCGTGAAGAATGGGAGACATATTGGATGAGAGGGGAAGGATTCGAAGGTTAGAAGAAGTGGTGCTAGCGGCAGAAGGCAAGTTGGGAACGGAAACAGGATAGTGAGGGATACCGGCTTGGGCTAATACCATTGGTCTTGACGAGTGAGAGAAAGACGGGCAATCTGAGAGTCGTGGTGCAGAGAAATAAGAGAATGTAATGGACGGAAGAGGTGTGTGGCAAGGAGCTTAGTGGTAGAGGTAGTGACAGAGAGGTTTAGAGCTGCCTTGTAGAGGCCTAAAAGAGTTCTTTCGAGTGTGTTGAGTTGCGTTTGGGTGATATAAACATATGGTACAAAGTACAAGAACTTGTTAAGGTGCAAGCGAATGTGCAACCCGGCACGCATGAGCCTCGTGGAGTCCCGACTGCCGAGTGACAACGCGTCGCAGGAGGTGGGTCACCGATTGGCAAGTCCTCACAGCGTGATGTAGGGCCTGCGCGTTCTTTGTCGCGTGCAAAGGGAAGCCAAGAACTTTGCATTGCTGAACAGTGGGGATGAGAGAGCTAGAAATATGTAGGGAGATGAGGGTGTTGTGGGAGCGCTGGTACGCAGACCGGTTTAGCAAAAGTAGTTCACATTTCTTCGGTGCAGGGTACAGGCCAGCAGTAGCGAGAAAGGAAGCGATAAGGTTCAGGCCACGTTGAAAGTATCCTGCACGTGGCCGGGACATCCAGACGTACACCAGAGAGTGATGTCGTCTGCATATAAAATATGGTGGAGGTCAGGTATTTTGGACTGTTGAGAGGCAAGGGGTCCACAGCCATATTAAATAGAGCAGGCGATAGTACGGCACCTTGAGGAGTGCCGCGGGTGAGAGAGTGTGGGTTAGACAAATGAGTATCGACTCTAAAGCGAGCAACTCGATTGGAAAGAAATGATCGGATGTAAGAATACATGCGGGAGGCACATGACAGGGAGGAAAGCTGAGCGAGTATGAGGTCATGACTCACGCCATCGAATGCTTTCCGTACATCGACGGTTACAAGCGCATGGATCTGACTACGAGAAGGTGAAAGAAAAGTATGCTGAAGAACAAGGAACATGTCCTGCGCACAAACGTGGCGTCGGAAGCCAATAAGAAAAGAAGAGAAAAACTCTTTCGCCTCAATTAAATCAGACAGTCGAGTCAAGGCCATTCGCTCAAGAGTCTTGCCAGCGCACGACGTAAAAGAGATAGGGCAAAGGTTAAAGAGATGGAGATTTGCCCGGCTTCGGAATCATGCAAATTCCAAGAGCTTGGAAGACAGCCGCTGTTCCATGCTTCGTTGATTGTGTGTAAGAGAAATTCCTTCGCGTTGTCTGGGAGATTACGTAATGTAGTATATGTTATCTCATCCTCACCGGGTGCCGAGCGGGTAGATTGAGTGGCTAAGGCAGCTTCCAGCTCCCTGGGCGTGAATGGGCGGTCCAGGTCTGGGTTAATTTCGCCACAGTAATGTGGGTAGGAAGGTGTGAGGGGGGGGTGGGAGATACAGAGATTTTAAATTTTCAAACACATCAGATGGAGTCCCTTGAGCGAGAGCTTTAGCTAGGGTGGGAGCAACGGCAGGCTTGGTACCTATGAGAGACCTAAACAGAGACCATGTAGAGCGCGAGTGCAGTGCGGAGTGAAGGCCATCACACAGCGTGTTCCAACGAGAGTGCTCGAGAGAAGTGCCGTAAGCGATAATTTCAGCCCGCAGAGCATCAATTCGAAAGGAAGTTGGACGTTGTGTGGCTGGGAGCGAAGAGCACGTTTGAAACGTTGATGACGTTGCCATAGGCGGAGGAAGTGACGATCAGGGTCAGAAATGGGGAGTCGAAAACGACAGCGGCGACTACAGGATGTCATTGCTGCGAAGATCCGCGATGTCCTGTCGTCGTAAGTTTTAAATGAGTCAGACAAAAGGTTATTACGGAATGCTTCCCAGTCAGTGTGAGTGACTCGTTGTTTCCGCCTATTGCGCGAAAGAGGGGTGGTGACATGTATGAGAAAGTGATCACTGAAAACATTTTCAGCGGACACCTGCCAGTGAAAAGGAAGGGAACTCCGAGAGAACGTGAGATCGGGTATAGTGGAACGCTGTGCAACAGTGCCCGCTCGAGTAGGGGTGTCAGGAGTATTAAGAAGGGTGAGATGGCGTTCCTGGGCAAAGCAGTGTAGAAGGCGACCTGGTTTGAGTGTTTGGGGGTAACCCCAGAGCCTATGAAGAGCATTAAAGTCACCCCCAAAGAGGATATGAGTGGTCGATGGAAGGGAGTGCAGGAATTTGCCAAGAGCACTAAACAACGAGGACGTGACAGGGGGGTTGTAAAAGGACATCAGAGCGAGAGAAATACGGGTAGATGGTTGGTAATAGACTACACCAACTGAATGTTTCAGGAGGGGGAGGGTACGTCTAGTGGTTCAACGAGAACGCCATTAAGTACATAAATGGACGCAAGTGGCTTTCCCGTCGTAGCGTGATATGCACGGTAGCCCGGGATGGCAAGGGCCGCCCGAGTCTCCTGTATAAGGAGAAAATGAGGTAATCTTTGGCAGGTGAGAAGATATTGGTGAAGAGGGGTCCTATTATTATTGCGGCAATACCACTGGAAAATTTCGGGGTCCTTTTCAGGCTCCATCTAGGTCTTTGAGGTAGAGGAAGTGCCTACGCGTGCGCGTTCCTTCTTTTCTGCCGGAGGAAGCGACTCTTGCAGGGAGTTAAGCATATAGGTGAAAGATTCCAGTTGCTTAGATTGGGTTTCGAGGGTCGTAAGAAACCGGACAATTGAACTTTCCAGCTAGACCAAACGAGTGTGATGCGCAGTGGTGGTGGTTTCGACCATGTCAACCAATTTGGTTACATGGGAGCTGGAGGTCGGGGCGGTCAGTGTGGTGAGTTGCTTATTTAGCTCCGTGAATTGAGAGGTAAGAGAGGATGTGGTAGTTGCGAGTGTCTGCGTCAGTGCGAGTATTTTCTGTTATAGCTCATCTGAGACGCGTTGTTATGACAAGAATTGCATGACGAATGCCCACCCTAATTCTCCCCACATCGAAGCGGCCAACCTGGCCTTAGCAAGTCAATGTGACAGAGAACGTCGCCAGAAATCTTGATGCGAGACGCGTGCAGGATTTCTGTTTACAGGAGTTTGACTTCAAAATCACTTACAAGTCATGTAGAAAACACCAAGACGCTGACTCCATTTCGCGCTGCCCGCTACCAACTACCCAACTCATCATCGGTAAGTTCGGCCATAAAGCTACTGCAGCGCCCACGCTCGCCTCATTAGGCCAGCTATTCTTGGACGACAAGTGCGCATTTCACTCCTGCCAGTTGTGTGATACGTGCTGTAGGCGTATTATGGACCAGCTCTCAGAAGCTTCCCATCCACCTAACACACGGCATCATTGTCCACTCTTGCGATTTAAGCTGGAGAATGGAGTTTGGTACCGTCAATCGCCACGTCGACTATGAAATAACAACCCCCTTGCGCGCCCACCTGTGGGCTCAGCGGCTGTGCCACGAGACAGTCGCCTAAACTGCTACTTTTCAACATGCAGGTCAGTCAGCCTTTGAATTTTTACACTGAAAAATTGAACGACTTGTTTTGGTGCTGCTGCCTAGTCCCCAGTGTCTATTATCGATCATTGGGGAGTGTATCGATGTCTTGCGTACCTTGGTCTTACAGTCGGGCGACATTGAAACTAACGCCGGCCCGGAATCTAACGCTATATTAGCTGAATTGAAAAAAAACTGTCAGCAGGGCAATCGCAGCTAATAGCCGAACTGTAGAGTCTAAAAAGTAAACTTGCCGAAACTAACAGTAAATTAGCTTAACATAGCAGAAAAATGAATATTGTTAAGAGCCACTGTCAACACATCGAACCACCGCAACAACAGGTCGTGACCATCACATCTACTGCCACTGAAAAAACCCATGTAATCTCAGGCATAGAACCGTGGATCGGTATACCCGAAAGGCGCCTCAGAATCTGCCCCACCGATAGAAAGCATTTATTCACTTTTGCTCCAATCACCTTGGCTTACCCGTGGTTCTCGAGGATATTGAGTGGGCGGATTGACTTGGCCGCCACTCTACTAATCATAACCGCCCCATAAGTGCTAAATTTGCTCGCTATAAAACCAAAAAAAATCGCAGTGGCTTAGCTCAGCTATGCTAACATATACGTAGCGTTAGCAAAAGTTCAGCTGATTATTCTTAGCTTTGCAGATATCATGCTTACAGCTGTTCCAATGAGACACACACGGTATACGTATTATGTGGCACATGTATATTTGTTTCGCCGGGCAACTACTTCGGAATCAGATGAGTTAAGCTCCTCTGCTTTACTGCCCCGTTGAGCAGCATTTGCACTCTCCTTCTCTATAGATATACCACAGTGGCAAACGCAAGTCAGAGGCGCTATCAAGCGGATCCAGCGCAGTGTAAGATGGCGACTTCACAGGAAAGGCGCGCGCATCGGCGTCTATATGTCTACCAAGGCTATGACGGCACTCCTCTGGAAAGCGCACACCGGCGGCGGCGAGTTGCGCGTGGCCGTGGCCGATTGCGAGGGAGGTGCCGGCTCCGGCGCGTGACACCACTGATCGTCTGCGCAGCGCATCGAATTGCGCGCACACCGTTTGCGAGCCACGCGCGGCAGCGGCGGAGTATCATTGCGCATGCGCAGACCAGTGCCACGCGAAATCGGCTCAGCGAGGCCAGTGTAGCAAATGCTACAAAAATTCTGTCTAATGGACACAAGCTCAAGGGTGGTAACTACAGAATTGGTCAGGACTACTCCCGCGCCGTACAAAATGCCAGGAAACACCTTCTCGCTTTTGCGAAGGAAAAAGCTGTCGCCTTTTCTCTACGTTATAAAACCTTGTTTATAGGGTGCACGAAGTACATGTACGACAACGCTGAGAAATGTGTTAAAGAAATCAGATATCAATTGCTACATCACCGCCAGACATCGCAGCGCTCGATAGCAATGCACTCAAGCACTACAATTTCAGCAATTTTTACTAATTTACGGAGTTTTCTTCCTCAACGAGACATCGTATATAATTTTGCTCTCTCATCTAGATGTAACTTGCTAATACTTACTGAAACTTATCTTACTGCTTGTGTATCTGACACTGAGGTCATGTCCTACCCGGCTTTCAGGTTTTCCGCAAAGACCACCAGAACTCTAGAGGTGGTAATGTGCTCCCGTCAGTAATACCTTGCCTTGCAGCATTGTTCATACGCCAAGGGACCTTGAAATAATATGGCTACTCTTTCACTTCCCTCCTTATACCATCTTACTTGGTGTATGCTACCACCCACCGCAAACAGATACAGGCTTTACTGAGAAGCTTAGCTGCGTCCTGGACAGGCTCACGACAAAATATACTTACGCTGACGTATCGTTCTTCAGGGATCTTTAATTCCCTCACATAAACTGGCCTGGATATCCGCCTTCGTCACTGAGCAAAAATGATAATGAGTTCCTCTATCTTTGCTTTACTTCAAGTCTGCTTGTGTTGCAACCAATACGCGTCCCGCAGGATTCGGCCAGCGTTTTAGATCTGATACTGACCAATAGCACAAATGGCCTCTCTTCGATGTGTTTCCTCTGTGAATATAGTGACCATAAAATAATTCACGCAGTCACCAGCTTTACCTTGCCAAGACAATACTCGTGGAATAAAACAATACGCTTATATGGTGAAGGTAACTACGATGCTATGAACAATGAGCTTATCGCTTATTACCAAACTTTTTGCACCAATTGTCATTGCCACGCACTACAAGAAAACTGGTTGATCTTCCAACAAAAGTTTACTGAGCTTGCTAATAACCATATTCCACTTATGTCGGTACAAGGCATCCACAACAAACCTTGGTTCACCAGAAAATAAAATCTTTAGAAAATGTGAGAAACGCCTTTTTCGATTGGCAAGAAAGAAAAATTGTGCTGTGGTCTGGATAAATTACTACGTAGTTGAGAAAGTTTGCTTATCAACTATGCGTATTGACAAGCACTGCTTCTTTTATGATACTTTACCTTGTGCACTGGAAAGCAATTTTATTATTCATTTATTTATTTATTTATTTTTACATACTGCAACCCGTAAGGGCTATGGCAGGAGTGGGTAACAGGCCGGTACAAAACAAACATGGTGTAAAACTTTGCGAAGGAAAGCAAAACACAAAGTGGCAATACATGGCATCACATGGTGGCATAATGAATACATGGTGGCAAGGAAGAGAACACAGTAAACACAGTAAACAGTGAAACGGAAAAAGACAAATTGTCAAAGGGTATTTATGAATAACAAGATTTCATTTAAAGGCAAAGAACGTATGTCACCGGATAAGTTATTCCAAAGTTCAATAGTTCGTGGAAAGAAGCTAAATTTAAACGTGTTAGTACGGGCGTAGAATGGTGTCATATTCAAAGGATGGTATTGGCGTGTTGAAGAAGGTCTGGAACATGTTAAGTAGAAATCTTTTGAAAGTTTGCACGTCGAATAAATTATAGAATGTAATAACTTGAGAGACTCAATGTTCCTTCGCGATGAAAGTAGAGATAGGTTCAAAGATGTTAATGCGGACATAGGTGAATGCGGACATAGGTGAAAAAGCAGAGTCATAACGCCTGAAGATGAATCTAATGGCCTTTTTCTGTACCGATTCTATTTGTTTTACTTCGCACTGGTTGTAGGGGTTCCATACAGGTGACGCGTATTCCAGCACGGGGCGGATAAGGGTCTTGTACACAGTTAGTTTTGTATCGCAAGGGGCCGCAGATAGTGTACGCCGGAGGTAACAAAGTTTTTTTAGCGCTTTAGAAGTAATATAATCAATATGGTGAGACCAGGAAAGGTTAGGAGTGAAAAGCACGCCAAGGTATCTATATTGGTAAACTCTCAGCAAAGACAGTCCATTAAATGAGTAGTTCAAATTTGAAAGAACTAATTTTTTAGTAAAGGACATGAACACAGTTTTTTTGTAGTTAATGTTCATTTGCCAGGAACGGCACCAGTTGCAGAAAGATGCAAATGAATCGTTGAGAAGGATGTGATCATTGGGCGAGTGGATTACATGATATAAAACACAATCATCAGCGTGCAAACGAATCTTACAATGAACAATATCAGGCAAGTCATTAACATAAAGCAAAAATGACAAAGGCCCGAGGATTGAGCCCTGCGGAACACCAGAAGTGATTTTGGCCGGGAAAGAACAGCGGAATCAAGCCTCGCAAATTGAGAATGGTTCGAAAGAAAGCAAGAAATCCAGTGAACTAATTGTGGGTTATTGAGGATCCTATTTAATTTGTGCAAGAGTTTTGAATGAATAACAGTGTCAAAGGCTTTAGAAAAATCGATAAAGATGGCATCAATCTGATATCCTGCGTGAAGGTTCATGGAAATGTCATGTGAAAAGGCAATAGGTTGCGTCACCGTGCTCAACCCGCGTCGAAACCCTTGTTGAAAATTGGACAGAAGGTTATTAGACTCAAGGAAGTTCATGATATGTTTAAAGATTACGTGTTCAAGCATTTTACAAGAGTATGAGGTTAATGAAATTGGTGTATAATTTGAAAAGAAGTGATTATCGCCGGATTTGAAAAGAGGAAGAATTTTACCTATTTTCCAGGACGAGGGAACGGTACCGGTGCGGATAGATGTGTTAAAAATAATTTCAAGGTACCGAGCACACCATTGGGAATACCGGAGTAGAAATGCATTGGGAATGCAATCAGGACCACTGCATTTTTTTACGTCCAGATTCAATATAAGGTTCAGAATGCCCTCTGCGGTAATTGTAATATTCCCAAGGGAGATATTAGAGAGACGATTTTGGAAGGGAGGAACAATGTTATTGTCAACAGAAGAATTGGAACTATAATAGTCATTGAAGGCATTTGATATATTAGCTGCGTCACCTAATGTTTCACCATCGGAGGTGAATGAAGACGGTAAAGTGAATTTAGGAACGATAGAACGCCAAAACGTTTTGGGATTACTTTTAAGCAGAGTTTGAAGCTGCACCCGATAATAAAAATCCCTAGCCGAGTTTGTCATCCGTCGAAGTTCTTCTTTAACGAGAATGAACTTGGTGATAGTGTCAGGGTTATTGTTACGTTTAGATCGCCTGAGGCGATTCACACGACGTGATAAGTGGAGAATGTCGCGATTCATCCATGGAACACTGGGATTAGTCTTTTTCGTTTTTAGTGGAATAAACTGCCGTATGCAGGAGTTAACAAGCCGCTAGAAGAAATCTACAAGGGCGTTAGTGTCAACACTGAGACTTAGCTCGTTGAACGCTTCAAAGCTATCGAACAATTCCTTGATAATAGAATTATCATCAGCGTTATTGAAGTCAGGGAAAGTTATGAAAAGCGAACCAGGTTTCGGCAATGAAGAAGGATTGTTAACAACTGCACTGTGGTCAGATATTCCTTTGATTATCTCATGAGTGAAGCCATTCTGCGCAGCACGAGCACTAAAAGAAACTGAATCCAATAGTGCGTTGGACCTTCTGGTGCCAGTAACGATCTGGAGAAGCCCAGCAGAGAGTGACAATTTGGGGAGTGCTTTGTAATAATGGCATCCCGACCCCTGTGGGTCTATGCGACCAGTTAACCCCAGGTGCATTGAAATCACCCATCCAAACAAAATGTGCCGCAGAAAAGTTATGTTCAAGAATGAATTGGCTGAGGGAGTGAATGCTTTCAACCGAACACCCGGGAGGGCGATAAAATACACCGATTACAATTGACTTTTTAGGAAGATGCAGCTTGCGCCATACTGATTCAGTAGCAGCTGGAGAAGGTAACACCGAAAACTTAAGGTTAGAACGCAGTAGGAAAGCAACACCACCACCTTTTGTATTAGAGCGGTCAGACCTAACTGCGATGAATCCTGGTGGGGTAAATTCGGAATCAAGTATGCCATCGTGTAACCATGTTTCGGTGATCCCGATCACATGGGGGGAATACGAGGAGACAAGAGAAAGAAGGTCTGGAAATTTATTAGTGATACTCCTGGCGTTTAGATTAAGGAGGGTGAGGTTATCTGGTAGCTTACGGGCAGTTCAGAAAGGCAACGAAGAACTAGATTGAACGGATGCAGGCACGGAAGGGGGCAGTTTACATTAACCCGACTTTTTACTAGCATGTTAAGGTTAGTGTCCCAGAAATGACGAGTGCCGTCAATGTAAACATGGTAGAAACGTATTTTAACTGTGGGACCATTGCTACGATGAGATGAGGTGGCCTCCCAAAGTTTCCTACGTAACGAACGTACTCGCGCAGAATAATCTTCAGCAATGCGGAAATCAGTACCTTTTAGCTTTGGAGCATTGCTCAGAATATCAATTTTATCTCTGAAATCCAACAGTTTGAGAATGACTGGACGTGGAAGGTCATTGTGCGCCGTACCGATTCGTTCCTTCGAGAGCGATTTTCTAGTTCGTTGTTTTTAGAAACAAGTTTTGATACTGTTTGTGATAAATGCGAAATCTCGGAACGTTCTGACTCAGACAAACTGTTCACAAGGGAAGATGCCGGCATTGATTCGAGTGCTGACACACGCGCTTCAAGAGACTCAAGACGGGCGTTGAAGGACTGCTTAATATCAGAGATATCGCGCGCGATTTGCTTTTGACCAGCCAGTATCTGCGAAAGAGTTTCCGCGAATGTATCAGGAACGCCCGGAAAAGAAGTGGCTACCGATACATCAGAAGCTGATTTGGCGTGATTCGATGGTCCTGTGGCAGAATCACTTGTGTTATTAGTAACCTTAGCACGGGTTTCCTTGAAAGGGCCCGGGTTCAGTTCAACGTCACCGCTTAGGATAAGACGGTGTAAGCAAAACACAATGTGTGAATAACATGAAACAACACTTTGTGGGTAGGCACAGAGCAGCAGAAAACGATCATCGCTTCTAAAGCCCGCAGCATCTGCGAGGTAACATATCTGCAAAAGCAAGCAGCGATCAGGCCGCTTGCTTTTGCAAGCGGCCTGATCGCCGCTCCTGCCTAGCCCACTGAAGAAGGTGCTGGGATGAAGTTCTTTTAAACGAGTCGAGTGTGACGTCACTGGGCAGGCGTTGGTCTGACATATGCTAAATCCCAAGCCACCTCCTGTTATTATCATTAGCGATCCCAAACACTTTACAATTCCCGAACAAGAATCTGCTGAGGTACTTATTCTTGATTTTTTTTCTGTATTCACCACTGTACCTGATGCTCCTCTACCTGTACCCCCACCCACTGTCCAGGATGCTGTCAGCAATTGACTTCAGCTAGGAAGGAATAATGGCCATAAATGACAAGCTTGAACTTTCATCGGCATCTGGGGCAGATGATATCAATCCGACAGTGGTAAAAAACAGCAAGAACATCTGCACAGCCTATCACCGATTAATCTTCTCGCAGTCTCTTTCATCTGGTAGCATACCTCTCGCCTGAAATGAAGCGCAGATCGTTTCGATCTATAAATCAGGCATCAAAACATCTCCTAACTACCGACCGATTTCCCTGACCAGTGTACCCTAGAAAATAATGGAGCACGTCATCTACACACATATCATGCAGTTTCTTGACACCAACAACTTTTTTCGCACACCTAAACATACATTCCGCAAGAGCCTCTCATGTGAAACGCAACTTGCCATCTCCATCCATGACTTACATATCAACCTCGATACTAAAAAACAGGTTGACGCCTTTTTTCTTGATTATGCAAGAGCATTTAAAAGTTATCCCACCAACAGCTATTACTTAAACTCTCAATGTTGAATCTGCATCCCTACATTTTTCATTGCATTGATGAATTCCTTACTAGCCGATCGCAGTCAGTACAAGTAAATAATTCCATTTTCGGCCCCCTCCTAGTACCATCTGGCGCTCTGCAAGGTAGCATCTTGGGTCCACTTCTATTTTTATTAATATTATTGACATCCCTCTACATGTTGCCTCTCAAATTTGAATGTTCGCTGACAATTGTGTCATCTACGCACAATCACTAACAATGCCAATCACTCTCTTTTACAAAACGATCTTAACAATGTTCAAGACTGGTGCAACGAACAGTTGATGACCCTGAACCCCAACAAATGCAAGGTAGTAAGTTTCCCTCACCGCCTACAGCCAATATGCACACCGCACGTTATCGCTAACACTTCATTAGAAAGAATAGGTACATTTAGGTACCACGGTATTACCCTTTCACCTAACCTAAATTGGTAACCTCATATAACACGCGTTACGGCCTCGGACAACCAAACCCTTGGATTCCTAAAACACCACCTCCGCCACGCACCACGTCATGTAAAACTTTTAGCATATAAGTCACTCGTATTCCCGAAGCGAAAATACGCTTCTCCCTTCTGGTCACCTCATCGAACATACCTTATCAAAGCCTTAGAAGCCATTCAGAACCGCGCAGTAAGGTTCATTCAATCATCATATTCCTATTATACCAGCGTATCACAACTAAAAATTCCGTCTGGCTTAAACACGCTCTCATCCCGGTGCCGCATCGATTTAAAAATTCTTGTTACAAGTTTTCTACAGCTCACTTCATGATGCCTCAAATTTTAGCCCGACCACAGCGCACACCTTTGCACACAGGGCACCGTTTACAAGTTACTCGTCCCCGTAGCCAAACTGCGACTTTTCCTGTATCTTTCTGTTGTCGATCATCAGCTGACTGAAACGGCCTGCCCAGCTATATCGTTGAAACCATCTGCTTATCCTCATTTACTGACAAAATAAAGCTTGGTATGTCTCAATAAATGTATTGTAGCCACTATCCTGTACGCGCATCGTAGCCACTACCTTGTATATGTATGAAACCACTGTTTTGTATGTAGCCACAATTATGTTAACCGCACCCCTTATGTAGTACCTCCCTGCGAGGTCTTTAAGGAAAAAATAAAGTGAAAGTGAAGTGAAGTCACATTTACCGCCCAGATGGTCAACGCTGGATTCCCTTGCTACCACGCTCTCTTCGACTTGACGTGCCTAAGGCCTTCCACAATGACTTGACTGCCGGACATCTTCGTATTCAAAAAACTCACGACCGCATTCGAAGTCACTTCTACTTGCCTGGTATTTTTACTAGCATCATGCGTTACGTCGATTCTTGTGTCCCGTGTGAGCGTCGTAAAATGCAGACAACTGCACCAGCCGAGCCTCTGCAGCCAATTCTGTGCCCCACAACGCCATTTGAGGTTGTAGGTATCGACCTTTACGGCCATATTCAACTCACGTGTACTGGCAAACGATGGATAGCGACAGCCGTAAACCACTTGACAAGCTACGCGGAGACAACGCCTGTATCAACTGCCTCTGCTTTGGAAGTTGCACACTTCGCTCTGCACGCCATCATTCTGCGCCAGGGCATCTCTCGTATACTGCTGAGTGACCCTGGAAGGGTGTTCCTGTCAGACCTGTCAAATGAAGATTTGCGCGCCTCTTGAATATCACACAAGACAGCTTCAAGCTACCACCTTCAGACCAACAGTCTCACCGAGAGTTTTCACCGTAGTCTAGCCGATATGATAGCCGTCTACATCAGTCCAGACCGCGAAAACTGGGATACACTTCTACCAATCCTCACCTTTGCCTACAACACGGCCGTTCAGCGCACGACCAGATATTGGACGTGAGGCCACAATTATGGAGTGCATGCTTCGGAAGCGGTTGACGCAGTATGAGCGTCAGACGGCCATGTCCACTGCGTACTCGCTTGTACCAGGAGGTGATAACAGGGAGGTCCTCACAGAACCCATACGGCAAGTTGTACGCGAAGAACTTCGAAAAGTTTCTGCAGCGTCCCCTCCCAGTAGCGCCGCTCTTACGGATGTCGTTCGCAACGAAATCGGGCAGTTCGTTCACTCCTCACCACCATCATAAGTCTAACCTCTCACGCTTTCATACGCGGATGCCCTACGCGTCTCTACGCCATCGACGGCACATTATGCTCATCCACTTGCTAGGTCCCCCAGACGCTTTCCAAGTCCAGCCCATCGCCTGCCTTCTGAGGCCTATTTTCGTCCTGGCCTGCGGAAGTCCACCGTCTGGCGTGCACCCGACAATCGTCCTTTGTGCTACCATTGTGGCGAAGTTAGACACATGTACCGCGACTGTTACTACCGACAATTAGGCCTACGCGGATGCCACCCAGATGCACGTTGTCCACGCTATGGTGAGCGCCCACAGGAAATTGTGGATTACTTGGAATGTAGTCATCACGTTCCTGTCCCGCCGCGGCGACAGTCACGGTCATCATCACCCCGTCCGTCCGCATCAACGCACCGTGCCTGACTAGCTTTTGGGCCCCCGGTGTCAGTCGCGCAAGCCCACGCCGGGGAAACTGAAAACTGCGACCTCCGCAGGTGAGGCCGCTGTCATGCGAACCGACAAATACCCTCCGCCGCTGCCTTACGACGTGCCGTTAAAGCCAGTGTCTTAAATCGCCGACAGAAAGTCCCCTGCCATTACCGTTCCCGTCGACTGTTATCTGGTGACTGCGCCTATTGACACGGGAGCTGATTACTCGGTGATGAGTGCTTCATTGGTCACCCGTCTACACAAGGTGCTGATAACGTGGGACGACCCCAAGGTAATCACCGCTCGAGGACACCTCGTATCTCCTATAGGAAGGTGCAACACCAGGCTTGAGATTTGTGCGTCAGCTTTTGTAGGGTCATTTCTTGTACTGGCCAATTGTTCTCAGCCGATCGTTTTGGACATGGATTTTGTGCAAGAATGTTGAGCGATAATATTCTGCGTGATTTGTTCTTCAGCTTCTTTAACTGTGTTTCTGGAGATTTCGAAATCGAGAACGATTATCGTGGCGTGGCCTTACGCGTAGTCGATGATTGCGTCATGTTGCCACCTCGCTGTAGTATCTTCATGCTTGTTGAGTGTCCACGGGAGCAGTCGATTATGGGCATCACCGAAAGTAACCTGACGTTATTGCTTGATCGGGAAGTCGCCATTGCTCAAAGTCTCGTTCAGCTTCGAAATGGCCAGACTACGGTTTTAGTTACGAACTTCGGTGGCGAACACAGGCATTTTGAGAAACGCACAACCATAGCTTACTTGGAAGCATTTAATGATTTTGACGCCTTCCCTTTGATTACGACAATCTCGACTGAGATCAGCTGGGATACTGACGTAACTAGTCGCCTCAACGCCAATCGCCAGTTAGAAAACCTTAAGAGGGCAAGGCTCCTCAGTCTCCTCTCATTTTTAGTGACTGTTTTGCCACTACATCTAAAGTCCGACAGACTCCTCTAATGAAGCTCATAATTATTACTGAGCCCAACGTCCAACCCGTGCCCCTGCATACTTACCGCGTGTCGCAGAAGGAGCAAGACGCTATCCGTCATAAAGTGAAACAACTGCTCGACGACGAAGTATTTCAACTATCAACTAGTCCTTGGGCGTCACTAGTTGTTTTGGTTCAAAAGAAAGATTGTTCATTATGATTCAGCGTCGACTACCGCAAACTCAACAAGATGACGAAAAAAGACGTATATCCTATTCCTCGTATTGATCACTCCTTGGATCGCCTGCGACACGCCCGTTACTTTCTCTTCCGTAGATCGTTGTAGCGGATATTGGCAGATTGAAGTAGAGGAACGGGACCGAGAAAAAAAACAACGTTTATTACATTTCACGGTCTCTGTGAGTTTAATGTTCTCTATTTTGGCCTGTGTTCCACTCTAGCCACATTCCAACAAATGTTAGACACAGTTTCATGTGACTTGAAGCAGTACTCTTGTTTATTGAATTTACATGACGTAGTCGTTTTTTACGACATTTCACAGCACATTGAGCGGCTTGAGGTGGTTCTTCTGGCTATTCGCACTGCCGGCCTCTTTCTCAAACCGGAAAAGTGTTATTTTGGATATGAGGAACTCCAATTTCTTGGCCACATTGTCAGAAGCAGTGGTGTTCACGCCAATCTTGAGAAGGCATGGCAGTTGCTTTGTTCCCGATATTGAGTACAAAGCTTCTAGACGCTGTTTTCTGGGACTACGTCCTTATTACTACCGCTTTGTGCCGAAAGTTTTGAAAAACGCCGATCCTCTACCACACCTCCTCAAGGACGACGTCGCCTTTGTCTAGGGCCCCAAACAATCCGAGGCTTTCCGCGACCTTCAACAACGCCTACAAACGCCACCGATCCTTGGTCACTTCGACACTTAAGCAGACACAGAAGTCCACACTGACGCGAGCAACCTTAGCCTCGGAGCTATTCTCGAGTAATAATGTTACGGGTAACTTAATTATTAAATTAAATACGATGCACCGTGCTCGGCAAACAAGATGGCGACCGTTCATAAACAACCAGCCCCCAACGTCGTCTTTCTCTTTCTTGCAGCCAGGCTGTGCCGGCTGTTGTGTATCATAACCCCCCGCTGGTAGAAGCACCGTCTCGGTGCTTGAGCAACTCGGATGCAATAGAAGGAGGGTGATAAGGCTTGAGTCGAGCTAAGTGCACGATGTCACTCGAAGGTGACGATGATGACGTTGAATCGGCTGGAACAATCTCATATGTAACGTCAGTCACCTGGCGAACGACGCGGTATGGTCCAGTGTGGCGTGACAGCAGTTTTTCAGAAAGCCCTACACTCCGAGTGGGGGACCAGAGGAGGACAAGGGAACCCAGTGAAAAGTGCACGTTTCGATGATGGGAATCGTAGAGCTGTCTTTGGTGCTCCTGTGAGGCCTGCAGGCGGCTGCGGGCGAGTTGGCGTGCGTGGTCGGCTCGCGCGATGACTTCGCCGGCATACTCAGTGACCGAGGGCAGCAAGGTGTCAATGGTAGGGCGGGTTGTCAGCCGTATAGAAGATAGAATGGTGAATAGCCGGCAGTGTCGTGGCGTAGCGAATTAAATGCGAACGTCACAAATGGCTAATGAACGTCCCAGTCCTGGCGGTCGGTCGCTACGTATTTAGAAAGCATGTCGGTTATGGTGCTGTTGAGGCGCTCCGTAAGACCGTTCGTTTGCGGACGGTACGAAGTGGCAAACTTGTGCTTGGCAGAGCAAGAGCGCAGGATTTCATCAAAGACAGCTGATAGGAAGGTCCGGCCTCAGTCAGTGAGAAGTTGGCGTGGAGCTCCGTGTACTAAAATAATATCATATACCAGAAAGTCCGCCACATCGGTTGCGCAACTCGTCGGAAGTGCTCGTGTGATAGCGTACCGTGTCGTATACTCAGTGGCGACAGTGATCCACTTGTTGCCTGAGCTGAAGATCGGGAATGGGCCAAGCAGGTCGAGGCCAACTCGAAAAAAAAAAGGTTCAATGGGAATGTCGATCGGCTGAAGTAATCCAGCTGGTAGAGAAGATGGCTTTTTGCGGCGCTGGCAAAGCTCACAAGTGGCGACGTAGCGTCGAACAGAGCGGGCAAGGCCAGGCCAAAAGAAACGATGACGTACATGGTCGTATGTGCGGGAGACGCCCAAGTGGGCCGCCAAAGGAGCGTCATGAAGTTGGTTAAGAACAGTCGCACGAAGTTGTGCTGGTATGACGGGGAGCAAGTCATGGCCTTATGGATCGAGCTTGTGGCGATACAGGATGCCGTATTTTACTAGGAACATTTGTAGAGATGCGTCGCGAGGCATTGACTCAATCTTGTCAACGATGGTTCGCAGGGAAGCATCCCGGCGTTGTTCGTGGCAAAGGTTGAGTAGCTGCGTCACAGACAGAAAGTCTGGAAAGGTGTCAGTAAGGGCAGCCTCTTGCAAAGGGTAGCGTGATAAACAATCCGCATCTTGATGTGACCGCCCTGTTTTGTACGATACGGTGAACGTGTATTCTTGTAATCGTACGGACTAACGAGCGAGGCTTCCTGCGAAATCCTTGAGCGAGGCCAGCCAGCAGAGCGCGTGGTGGTCAGTGACCACACGGAATGGACGCCCGTACCCGGAATTGACACCCGGGCGAAACTTGGTGACTGCCCACACAAGAGCGAGACACTCACGCTCTGTGATTGAATAGTTGCGCTCGTCTGCAGATAGCAGTCGGCTTGCATATGCTATAACACGTTCATGTCCGCGTTGGTGTTGCAATAGCACTGCCCCGATGCCGTGCCCACTAGCGTCAGTGCGAACCTCGGTTGGAGCTGATGGATCGAAATGAGCTAAAATCGGCGGTGTTGTAAGGAGCGTCGTGAGCTGGGAAAAAGTTGAGGCTTGATCAGCACCCCAGAATAACGGGGTGTCCTTCTTCAGGAGGTTTGTGAGTGGGCGTGCAATGATGGCAAAGTCCTTAACAAACCATCGAAAGTAGAAGCACAAGTCCACAAAACTGCAAACGTCCTTTGTTGACTTCGGAACAGAAAAGTCTTTGACGGCACAAATTTTCTCGGGATCCGGACGGACTCTTGCGGCATCGACGATGTGGCCAAGTACGGTTATTTGGTGATGGGCAAAGTGGCGTTTAGACTTGTTTAGTTGAAGTCCGGCTCGACGAAAAACTTCAAGAATCGCCGATAAACGTTGGGATGGGAGTCGAATGTGGGCGAGAAAAGGATAACGTCGTGTAAATAGCATAAGCAGGTTGACCATTTAAACCCTTGGAGCAATGAGTCCATCATTCTATCGAATGTGGCCGGCGCATTACAGAGACCAAAGGATATCATAACTTTGAAGTGATAAAGCCCGCCAGGAGTGACGAACGTGGTCTTCTCACGGTCCATCTCGTCCACAGCGATCTGCCAATAGCCAGATCGAAGGTCGATAGTGGTAAAATACGTAGCACCGTAAAGGCAGTCTAAGGCATCGTCAATTCTAGGCAACGGGTCAACATCTTCGTAATTTTGTTGAGATGCCTATAATCTACACAAAAGCGCCATGTTCCATCCTTCTTTCTGATCAGGACAACAGAAGAAGCCCAGGGCTACAAGAGGGCTCGATTATGTTTTTTGCAAGCATCTTTTCGACTTCCTATTGTATGACTGTGCGCTCGGACGTGGAAACACGGTATGGACGTCGGTGAATGGGACTCGCGTCACCAGTATTGATGCGATGAGGAACAACACTCGTTCGGCTCAAAGCCGTGCTGGCGAAGTCGAAAAGGTCACTATAGGACTCCAGGACGCGACGAAGGACTTCCGCTTGATCAGGAGCGAGATCTGATGGTACCATGTGGTAAACGTCAACGCCCGATGAGCGTGATAGAGTTGGTTCATGGTCTAAGGTGCAGCAATCATCTACCCTGAAGGATTCAACCGTATGGTCTTGTAGAGCAGTAATTTCGACTAGGGAGATACCTTGTAGAAGAATTTGGGCAGTGAGGGCAAAATTGACAATAGGAAGGCATGTGCGGTTTTCAACGATTGTCAAAATAGTGTGCGGAACAGCGACGCCATGCGTAAGCATCACGGCATGAATTGGTGCCACCATGTATTCGCCGTCAGGTACAGGTGGTGTAGAAAAGAGGTCGATATAAGTGACACAGTTAGGCGGAAGGCGTGCGAAATCAATGCAGCAAAGGAAAATTTGGGGTGGGTTGGTCAGATCAGAAAGTAGAGGCATTTCAGGGTCAAGACAGCCGGCTGAACAATCAATAAGAGCCGAGTGAGCGGTTAGACTATCCATGCCTAGAATTACTTCATGAGGGCAATTCTCTATAACGGTGAAAAGAACAGCAGTGCTTCTATCGGCGATAGTCACACGGGCAGAGCACATGCCAATAATCGCGGCAGTTTTGCCGTCGGCGACTCGAACGGCTCGGTTCAAGGCAGGTGTGATAACTTTCTTTAGGCAGCGACGAAGAGCAGCACTTATTATGGACACATGCGCGCCGGTATCCATCAACGCGCGCACAGGTGCATTGTCTAAAGTAACATTCAACAGATTCCGGGTTTTCGGTAATGTTACACGAGGATTTCTTGCAGAGGTCGTCGTCAATGCAGCTTCACCTCCAGAAGCTGCACTGCCTAGTTTTCCGATAGGGGGCGCTGCGAATAGGTCGGAGAGGAAGGACGGCGTTGTGAGGGCGAACGAGATTGACGGCGAGCAGGGGATGGTGAGCGGGCGTAGCGAGGTCTCGTCAGAGGTGCGGCAGAATCAGAGGATGTGGTCGGCATAAGGAATTAAAAATCAAATGTTGAGGACGACTGGTGGACAGAAGTGGCCTGGGTAGGAGGCCCATATTGTGCCGGCGGAGCCCAGTGATTGTGGCAGTGGCGAGCAATATGACGGACACGCCGTCAGTTGAAGCATATGGGCTTGTCGTCCAGTGTACGCCATTTGGACAAATAGCGCTGTCGAGAGTAGTTGGACCCAAATCGAGGAGCGGAGGGATGACGATAAAAAGGCTTGGCAGAGTCGACTGGTTGAATGGGGTGCAGGCCGACGTTCGATAATTCTTGACGAACGACGGCTTGTATCAGTGAGATAGTGGACGGTGAAGGATCAGGCGTTGTAAATGAAGTAGCTACTGGTTGGGCTGCCTCGACCTCGCGACGAATGATGCGGGTGAGGTTGTCACATCGGGGAGTAAGACGAACGGCGTCATCACATGAGGAAGTAGTAGCTGCGTTCGGCAGGCGCGTGATGCCGTGGGTGACGCGGCGGGCTTTAGCCTGTTCTAGACGGCGGCATTCTGTCAAGAACGTGTCGATGCTCGTGACCTTATTAAAAACCAGCAGGTTGAAGGCATCGTCAGCAATCCCTTTCAGGACGTGATTAACTTTTTCTTCTGACATGCGCTGGTCGATCTTGCTACAAAGCACCAAGACGTTAAGAATGTATGAGACGTACGATTCAGTAGACGTCTGGGCGCGGGTGGCGAGAGTCTTCTTGGCAGCGAGCTGACGACCAGATGAATCACCGAAAATGTCATGGATCTTCAATTTGAAAAGATCCCAGCTTCTGCTTTCGGCTTCGTTGGTTTCGAACTATGCCCGCGGCGTGCCGTCGAGGTAAAACACAACATTGGCGAGCATGAGCGTGGGATCCAAGCGGTGGGTAGCGCTGACTCGCTCGTACCGGTGCAGCCAGGAGTCAACGTCGATGGTACCGTCAGCGGAGAAAGTTCCAGGATCCGGCAGGGGTGGCAGGGTGACGTAGGTTGTCGACTCGGATCGAGAGACCGGTGGGGATGAGGCACTGGCAGTTGAAGTAGCCGAAGAGTCCCCGGTGTTGCGACCGCTGCGCGTCTCCATCGAGGTTCGGGAGTCGTCCACCTCCACCAATAATGTTATGGGTAACTTAATAAATTAAATACGATGCACCGTGCTCGGCGAACAAGATCGCGACAGTTCATAAACAACCAGCCACCAACGTCGTGTTTCTCTTTATTGCAGCTAGGCTGTGCCAGCTGTTGTGTATCAATATCGAGATGGCGTGGAACGCGTCATCGCCTACGCTAGCCGCACGTTGTCATCTTCAAAGAACTACTTGACGATTAGAAAAGAATGTCTGGCAGTTGTATGGGCCAAAACTAAATTCAAGCCCCACTGGTACTGGCACTACTTCCGAATCGTCAGTGACCACCCCTCTCTGTGCTGGCTAGCGAATCTGAAAGATCCTTGGAGCCGTCTCGCAAGATGGAGCATTCAGTTACAGGAATTCGATATCACGATGGTTTACAAGTCTGGCCAGAAACACACCGACGCTGACTGTCTTTCCCGAGCACCCGTTGAGGTCACTGCAGCATACAAGGATGAAGCCTTCAGCTGCCTTGCTATTCTGGCATCTTTAAACGTGGCTGAGCAGCAACGCGAAGACTTGTAATTACAACCACTGATCGAATACCTTGAGTAACGTCACCTACAACTTCCACGTCTGTTCTCGCGTGGTCTGTCATCTTTCCGTCTAGGCCATGACATCCTCTACAAGCGCAACTTTATTCTTACAAAAACTGTTTACCTCGTCGTCGTTCCTTCTGCTCCCAATGATATTTTGCGAGCTTGTCTTGACGAGCCATCATCAGGGCATCTTGGCTTCGCGCGTACTTTAGTGCGGATCGAGGACAAATACTACTGGGGGAAACAAATGAACACCACACGGCAGTACGTCAAGGCATGCACAGCCTGTCAGCACCGCGAAAATTTAACGACAAAACCAGCTGGTCTGCTTCAGCCTTTGCGACCCCCTAACACACCTTTTGAAAAGGTCGGGTTGGATTTACTCGGGCCATCTCCAAAGTCTACGGCTTGTAACCACTGGATTGTGGTTGCCACTGACTACTTGACCAGATACTGCAAAACACAAGCCTCCCAGCAACCAACTGCTTCCCAAGTGGCTGACGTTCTCATGAAGAATATCAATCTCTGCCACGGTGCTTCCGCTATCGTCATCACAGATAATGTAACGGCTTTTACGGCACAGTTGCTTCGAGAGATCATGTTGCAGAGCGGCACGACGCGCCGAACAACAACTGCGTACGACCTGCAGACTTACGGGTTAACCAAACGCCTCAACAAAACAATTGCAGATATGCTTTCGAAGTATGCCGCCAAGGATCAGAAGAATTGGGATGAAATCATCCCTTATGTAACATTTGCGTACATTACTGCTTTGCAGGAAACCACCAGCTTTGCTTCTTTTTGCCTGGTTTACGGCCGCAACCTCACCACAATGCTTGACATCATGCTGCAACCAACTCTCCCGGACACGATTACCCCGGACGCAGATATATTTGTTCAGCGTGCCGAAGACGCCTAGCAGCTGGTACGATTTCGCATTTTATCGCGGCAAAATCAAGATGCTCGCCGGTACAACATCCACCACAGAGCAGTATTATAAGAGCCCGGTGACCTATGTGGGGCGACCTAGTCTGGGTAATCTGATCTAGACGTGGACGCTCAGAAAAATTGTTATGTCAGTATCTCGGACCCTACCGAGTTCTTCATCACCTCGGTGAAGTGAACTACGAAGTTGTTTCAGCAGACACGTCACGCCGTTCTCGTAGACCACGCTCCTCGGAGGTGGTTCACGTCTCCAGGATGAAGCCTTACTGTTCGCGTTGACTGTAAGTCAATAACTTTGTGATGTGGCAATGGCCTTCAAGAAAATTGTACATTTTTTCTTTCATTATTTTTCATCTCGTCGTTTTTCTTTTCAGTTGACATAGACATTTTGACTACATTTTGTTGATTTTCAGAGCCGTGGCATTCATGCCATGCTTATTCTTATTTTTTTTTTTGGGGGGGGGGGAGGGTAATGCCACGCTGTGTTGGTGGCAGAAGACGAGAGCGAAGAAGTGATGGGCAGCTGTTGTTAAGTAAACAGTCCTCCACTTCAAGTTGCTGCCTACCGTTTCCTCTCGAGACGATATATATATATATATATATATATATATATATATATATATATATATATATATATATATTGTAATGAGAGCAGTGGACACGGAGCTCGAGTAGAAAAAGAAGAAGCGCTGCGATCGCAGGCTTACATTCAGTTAGCCCTTGCACTAAATAAATATATCGTTCACCGAGTCAACTCATGCTTGTTGAACACCCCGTTTCAAATGGTGGAAGTGCTGGGATACATCTACTACTCACCCTGGAACGTCAAAGTCGTACAATTCAACGACCTTCTGCAATGACTGATCCGCGGCCGTCTCATGCCGCCACTCCAGATCTCGCACCCGTACCTCTCTTCTGTTCTGGCGCTCTCCAGCAGTGTGACCCCCACGCCTTAATTTGTGGCACAGAGGACGAATATGTGGACAACTGGATACCCGGGTATAAGCTGGTGAGCGTGTACAATAAGTGGAGCGCAGCCTATAAGCTCACAAATGTGAGTTTTTACCAGACAGAAGTGGTGAAACTATGGTACAGGAATTATCAAAGTGATTTCAGTCGCCGAGGTTATTCAGCTCTGCCAAAGCTATGATGAGCTCCGTAGTCAGTGCGCTTCTACACGTTGTGCTGCTCAAAACACCACGAACCCCTCATTCCTCGACTATGGCCACTACACTACTGATCACTCTGCGTTGATGCCACTTATAAAGCACTTCATACGGGAGGAGGTTGCCCGGCAGCTATGTATATTCACAAGAACTACGAAGCCGTTGGCAACATTGCCGCCTTCGCTTCGCAAGGTCATTGCATAGCAAAATGCCGAAACCTTGCTGCCAGCTCAGGCTCCACCATCTGTTACCGCACCACTAACATATGCAGCTGCTGTTGCTTGGCCACGTGCTCCATCGTCTCCGGCTATCTACGAAGCAACTCGCCACGTTTATTTGTCGACGCCACTTGCCCGCCATTTCACCATCACGTCTCCGGCTGTATAGGAAACAACTCGGAACGTTTATATGACGCCGCCACCTGCACGACGTTTACAGTACCTTATTCAGCAATCAGTGCCCCTGTCGTCAGCCAATGGCACACTCCGGATAATCACCAAATGTTTTTCATGTAGCATCCCAGGCCACATAGCTCGTCACTGCCGTCGTCGCAGCTTCCCTTCTCATGACATTTCAGAAGCCCATCACTACATGCCCACTCAGCCGCGATATCTCGTTCCTGCCGATCCCTTACTAGACGTACGTCTCGGCGCCGACCATCCGGCTTCAGCCGTTCGCCCTTCCTCGTCCCCGATCTATTTTTCCAATGTTACAACGCAACAGCCCACTGCGAGGGCATAACTGACGGGCGCGTTTCCGGAGACAAAAACTGCAATGGCAGCGAAAATTTTAAGACCCAACTGCAGTCCCCCGAACGAATTTGAACTCTATATTGATGACATTAGGGTGCATTGACTTGTTGAAACTGGAACTGCCGCATTTGTAATTAGCGAGGAACTGTGCCGAAACATGAAGAAAGTGACCACTCAACTTACCGACCTATCTTAGCAGACAGCTACGTCCCACCGTGTTCAGCCTAAAACTTTGTGCACTGCACAAATCGTCCTTCAATGTGCCATGTACGTCGTCGAATTAGTAGGTTTATTCCGTTCTTCGCATGACGTTATCTTTGGGTGGGACTTTACCGCAGGTCGCGGTATCAAACCCCGTGTGTGGCGGCTGCATTTCCGATGGAGGTGGAAACGTTGTAGGCCCGTGTGCTCAGACTTTCGTGCACGTTAAAGAACTCCAGGTGGACGAAATTTCCGAACCCTCCACTACAGCAACTCTGATAATCATATGGAGGTTTTGGGACGTTAAACACCACATGCCAATTATATTGGGTGGGACTTTCTTTCGTCAAATTCGGCTTTGGTCGACTTTGCGCGTTCTGAACTCGCATTATTTGTGCCGTGCTATGACCCCGACGACGGCACATCGAGTAGAGTGTTTGCTGCTTCAAGCCTTGACATTGCGCTTTTCTCAGCTGTTGTTGTCCCAGTGTCGTGCGCTTCTCCTAAATCGCCTCTGTTGTTTATGCCATCGGTCACAACTGCGTGCCATCGAATTTCATGCTTCCGTTTGCCGTCATCGTTTTTCGCAACGGTAATGCTGCGATTTATGTGTGCGATGCCTCGGACAGCCCGTCATTCTTACTACGTGGAGAATGCCTGGGAAGCTACTAACCTTACGGGTGCATTCTTCCAGCCACTATACCCGATTTACGGTTTCGCTCCCAATTTGTGCTGTCACTCCTACCAACGCGCCTAATGATGTTCTCGACGTCTCCTCAGATGCCATTGACCCTGAGCTCACACCAACTCAGTGCCAAGAGGTTATACTTTTTCTACTTTGTTTTTTCTCTTCATTCTATCGTGACCAGTCAGGCTGAGGCTGAACCTCTGCAGTCGTTCACCGTATTGACACCGGTCAACAAGCCCCACTAAGACAGCGTTCGTACCGTGTGTCACCTGCTGAACGCCGTGTCATCGACGTACAAGTGGACGCTATGTTGAAACGTGGCATCAACAAGCCCGCCAACAGTTTCTGGGCTTCACTGGTTGATCTCGTGAAGAAAAAATACGGATCCATCCGATTCTGCCTTGACTACCGCTGACTCAACAAGATAAAGAGCAAAGACGTATAACATCTGCCTCGCATCGATGATGCTTTGGACAGTGTTACGACCGTCATCATTATTGAAGTTTTTCGGCCTTTGTGAACGAGACGAAAATATTTCGACGCATTCCAAGCAAGAGTGTGCCGTCAAAACGGGTTGATTTCCTCTCCGCAAAACCTGAACGAGAGGTTCGAGACTGGTTCGCGCAAAGAAAACGCACCAGCCAAGAGAGGCCATTGTGAGCTCGACTAAAGAAAGGCCATTGTGTTTGCTGAAAGCAAGGCTCTCGAGGTCAACAAGCAGGCAGCTTGGCCATTTTTAAGGTCACCGAGGATCTGGAAATCTCGGAAACAGCATGGTATTCGCAGTTCAAGCTGAAAGCTAAAGCCAAACTGGTTGTGGCTGCATCTTGTGAAGAGAAGTGGAACCCCGGTTATGCGCAGCTAAGCCAAAGCTTCTAGCAAACAACTAGGAATGGAATGTGGGGTTGAGGGAAAGGAAAGCGCACTATCTGCTGTAGCCCTTGCGGGAGCCCGCCTCCACGACAAGGGATTAGTCGACCACTCCTTCTTCCCCCTTTCTTCATAGGATCGGCTGAATGGGGTGGCATATTTTGACGATATGCTGGCACACCACTACGTTGTCCTACCCAAACAGTCAGGCAGGTTTGACACGTGTACTGGCAGCCGGTTATTTGAACCTCACCCAACTGCCAGAAGAATCTTGGAAACCAAGATCATCTGACGTGCTCGAAACTTGGTGACGTGTGCGAAAACGTCGGTGCAGTGCGTTTGTGACCATATTTGGGCATCGTGTAGACTGTGCCCTCTCCACAGGCATTGTATGGTGTCTCCCCTATTTTGTGGGTGGAGCACGTAGACCGTGGAGCGCCGTATTGGCTGAAACCGCGGACAATGCGCCCAGGGTTGGCAACGCGGCGCTATATAAGCGGAAGCCTTTTTGTGTATTTGAATTTCTACAGTCCAACAGCTCTCATGTACAGTTCTCGACTTCTACTTGATCACTTGATCATCTCATTTTGAATTCTCAGTTACTAACCATGTGAATAAATTGTTGTCGTTATTACGAGCGCCTCATCAGACTTGTTCGACGATGGGTCCTAGGACGGGGGCCCACTACGAAACTGAGACCCGCGGGACCCGGAGTCGCCACAACTGGTGGCAGCGTTGAGATCGCGTCAACCGAAGTCGCAACCACTGGACTCAGCGGAGAGATGGTGTCAACCCAGGTAGCAAGATCTCGACGACAGCAGTCAGATACTATGACCCCATTGACTTCGAGAGGCAATAGGACGACAATGTTCAGATTCTCTGAGCTCATCGACTTGAGAGGCAGCTGAACGGCACTTCTAGGATGACACGAGGTCATCGACTGCGAGAGGCAACCGGAAGGCACTACTGAGATGCACGACGCTGGAGGCATGACCGGAGCCGGGTGAGTGCCGAACTTCTCTGTTAAACTTTACCAGGCATTTACTAATGTGCGAGTAAAAGCTATTAGGAACATAGCGTATTTGGTCATTGTGTAACTGGTATCAGGCAGATTGTGAGATAGCTTGATTCGGCTACAGTCTGTGGGTGACGGCAAGGTTAACAGTGACAGAGCTATTTTAGTCATTAGGTTAACAAATAACTTGCGTCAGGCAGGCAATTGTAAGATAGCTAGTTTAAGCTATTATCTGTGGTTTCAGAAAGGTTAACGGTGACAGAGCTATTTTAGTCATCAGGTTAACAAATAACTTGCGTCCGGCAGATAATTGTCAAATAGCTTTTTAAGCTATAGTTTGTGGGTGACGGCAAGGTTAACGGTGACAGGGCTGTTTTAGCCATATGGTTAACAGATAACTTGCGTAGGGCAGATAATTGTGAGATAGCTTGTTTAAGCTATAGTCTATGAATGGTGGCAAAGTTAACAGTGACAGCACAGAATTCCGTGTAAGAGCTTAAGGAAGCTTTTGCAGACTAAGTTAACAGGTAACTTGAGGCAAGGCAGAAAACTAGTGCTGTCGTTGTTGTCAGGGTTAATGAGCTGCAAGACAGGAATCATTTGTGGAACAGAGAACGGTACCGGAAGCAGTCATGAATCTGGAAGCCCTGCGAAAACCTATGTTGCTAGCGATCGCAAGGGAGATAAACCTGAATGTGTCAGACTCCCCAACAAGAACAGGACTGATCGAGCGGATCATCGGGACAGGGTTGGACGATGAAAAAACCTCAGGCTATGTCATGGACATTGAGGAAGCAAACGCAGAAGCCCAGAAAAAAGAGAAAGCAGTCATGAGTCTTAAAGCACTGCAAAAACCTATGTCTCTAGCGATCGCAAGGGAGATGAACCTAGATGTGTCGGACTCCCCAACAAGAAAAGGACTGATCGAGCGGATCGTAGAGATAGGGTTGGACAATGAGGAACTCTCAGGGTGTGTCATAGACATTGAGGAAGAAAGGGCAGAGGCCTAGAGAAAATAGGCAAAGGCAGAATCTCGAAGAAAAGAGGCAGAAGCAAAGAGAAAAGAGGCAGAGGCAGAAGCCGAAAGGATACGTATACACGAGGCTACGATGCAGGCCTTGTCTTAGAGGATAGAATGGGCGAATAATCGCATACGGGAACTGCATCAGGATCATCGTCCGTCGTGTATATGTGAAGTATGTGTAGAGCCAAAAAAGTGCGATGTAGTGGCGAGTACGGTGCAGTGTGAAGTCACCGAGAAAGGCGCTGTTTGCAAGGTATCAACCAAGAAAGTTACGCGTCTCTATGAGTGCGACATGCAGAGTGATCCTTCGGCGGAGAGAAAAGAGCAACAGGTCGTTGTTAGAGAAATTGCGCCTTGGGAAGCTACGCAACTCTCCGAAATTGCGAAGGTAGTGAATGTAGAGAGCGGGACGGTGGCCGGTATTCAAACTGTAGCAAGTCCAAAAGGTATTCCATGTGAGACCGAGTCTGGTTCCAGTCGCCCTGATGGGGTCATTGAACAGATTGGTGAGCTGGAGACCATGCTCGAATCTCAGCAGGGGAATTACTTTTCGGACGTTGAAAGAGAAGACGACAAGGTAGTCCTAAATGTAGCGAAGACAAAACGCTACTGATACCCGACAGTACTGCTAGCGAGGGTGAGCTACTGTTGAAAGCATTTCCTACAGATAAAGTGAGCAATGTTTCAGAGGGTGAGAAGGTACATTGCGAGATGGTCGTAGGTTTACAAACAGGAACAAGTTCAGTGGAGGATTATTTCGAGGAAAAGTCTCATTTCAGCAGCATGAACAGAGATTGCTGTGTTGTTAGAGACTTGCCTCGTGCAGTGGCACATAAACGATCGGCCGTATGATAAAAACTACCTGGAAATCGAGCAGGACACCAATTTCCAAGAGTTCAGATCTGTGGGGAGCCCAGAGTCTGGTTTTGTGAGGGGTTAGCGCAGATAAATTAGCCCGTCGGAGCAATGGAGCGGGAACACCGAAGGGCAAAGGCTGCAAAAAAGGGTGGTGTACAGGCACACTAGAACTGTAGGTTGCCGATGACGCAACCAGGGAAGTTTGTAACAATCAAAGAAAGGTTGCACGTAAGCGTCACCGCAAACGAAGGAAGCGGGGACGTGCGGCACCATAAAAGGTGGAGGCAGAGGGCACGCCGCAGCAAAAACGGAAAGGTTGGACATCAGACAATTCAATAAAAAGTGCTTTGACGCGTAGGGTCAGGCGAAATTGGCGAGAAAGGAGTAGCGGAAAGGGACACGCGTCACCAATAAGGAAGGCGCGGTTGAAAGGAAAAAGTTCGCATAGAGAACAATGTCGACAAGTTCTTAAAACAAAGGCTTCTGGTCCTAAATTCAGGGTGGAACCCATTGCCAAAGAACAATGGCGAATCTTCCCCCCGCATTTCAGGAATCTTCGGTGTCCCGAAGAAAGCCGGCCAGAATCAGGAATGAGGCGAGATAGCACAGTTAAGCTAGGAGCTCGCGCTCGTTGTGGCCTCTGGCGGTCGCGAAAGCGGCAGAGAACACGACCGCCACGTGGAAGACTAAAGCATGAAGGTCAGCTGCAAGCTTTTCGCAGAATGCGACCCAGAATTTCTGGAAAGGAGCTTTTATGGAATATTCCTCTAGTTTTAAACCTTTGAAATAATGTTTTCTTTTACAACAAAAGGTTGAGCAGAAAACAAAGGCTGGTTTCAAAAGTTCATGCTGAACGCGGATTGTGTTACTTTTGCAATCAAACGCGCGTATAAATTTTTTTAGACTGGTGCGGAAGCGTGCCTTTGGTCGTAAAATGTAACAGTACTCTGTAAGTGCGAATAGAGCTAACGCACCTGAAAGAACCCAGCGGGTTCTTTATCCATGGGCTGGCATTACAAGGTATCATTAACCAAACAAGACTATTACGCAAGGTATCTCTTATAATCATATGGTGGTTTTGGAACGATAAACACCACAAATCAATCAATCAATCAATCGATGAACTCACATATCAAATAAAGCTTTAAATAGGCCAACCGCACTTGGGAAGAGAAGATAGACTACTTAGCGGTTGTCTTAGTATTATTTCCGACGATTTTGACCGGTGCACTGGTCTTCGTCAGGGTTTAGAATTTAATGCGATGCTGTGGGAACATGCCGCATGAACGTGGTAGTGCAAAAAAAAACGAATTTCTAACACATTAGGAATGTTTTACAGTGGTGACATACGCTGCGCCAAACAGTTCTCGTCTGATTGGCTGCAGCTAGCAAAAGAGAGAAGGATGAGAGAGTTCCCATTTAGAGTGGGGCATGTGTCGTACGTTTCGGCACAACATAACAGAGAGAGTAGAAGCCAAATCAACCGGCTGAAAACTAAAAAGAGCACCGAAAAAAAGAAAAGGAAGAAGACAGAATAAGAAAAAACGAAGAAAAAAAGGAGAAAATCCTTGAAAATAAAACTAAGACAACCACTAAGTTGGGTCTCCTCTCTTTCTATATATGTGTAGATATATAATAAAAATTCGCTGGCATAAAGTGGCAGCAGAAAGCACAATATTGGGCTGATCAGCATATGAAAGAGGCATTTTTCTTCGATTGGGCATGATCAGAACAAAAACTCGTAACAAGCCCACTCGTAACAAGTTCACGTGCTACGTGACGCCAAACAGGCTCAAAAGATCGTGCCGCACTCGTCGCCATGGCTACTGGTGGCGCTGACTGACACTCCTACGTTTAATTCACATATAAACCCTATAAAGTGGCTGAGGGATGGCTGTCGTGGTAGTTCAGTGGTAGAGCATCAAACGCGTCATTCGCAGGTTGCAGGTTCGGATCCTGCCCAAGGCAAGTTATCTTTTCACCCACTTTTCTTCATATTCAAATCACATTTAGGTCTAATGTCTTCCCCTGTGCTTTTTGGCATTATTGTCGTGTTGGATCTCATTATTATTGTGTAAAAACACAGAAAAACGAGCCCTTGGGTATGCACTTCTTTTCTTCTTTCCTTGATATATATATATATATATATATATATATATATATATATATATATATATATATATATTATATATATATATATAGTCATCATTGATGAACGAGCCACTCTGGCTCATACTCGTTTTTGGGCTGTGAAGATGAAGAGAACATTTTTGTGGCTCTGGTTTGGTGAACTCCTGGCTGTGTGTCTTGTTTTGCTCGCGACATTACTGGTGGAGGTGCTGGGTACGTATACTTCAGCTGTGTCGGTCATCTTGGAGACGGCTACATCTCCCATATCAAGAAGCAGCCGCCACCTATGTGGGTAACCTTCTGAATTTGGTTTCTTGGTATCGACACCCAGAAAGATGGCAACTCCGATGACAAGCCAGGTAGTGCAAACGAGCGAAGTCCATGATTCTCTTCTCTCACATGTTTATCATGCGCCACAGACACCAAAGCCGTTCCATGGAGACATCTTCGAGGATGTCGATGACTGGCTCGACCACTTTCATTTAGTTGCCAGTATTAACAAATGGGACGATGTTCGCAAACTGCGCCGAGTTTACTTCTACTTGGAGGATTCTGCGAAGACGTGGTACGAGAACCACGAGGGCTCCTTCGCCACCGGGCAAGAGTTTAGCTGTCAGCTCCGTGACGGCTACCGGAACATCGAGAGGAAGGAGAGGGCTGAACAAGCCATATCCTGCAGAAACCAGCGGCCGAAGGAACAAGTATCCATGTTTGTCGAGGACATGCTTCGCCTCTTCAAGCGCGCGGACCCTGCCATGCCCGAGGAAAAGAAGGTGCGGCATTTGATACGCGGAGTAAAAGAACAGCTTTTCGCTGTGCTCGTGCGCAATCCACCGACGACAGTGCCCAGTTCATCAGTGAGGCAACCACGATGGAACGTATGCTGCAGCAGTGGTCATCACAATACGAACGCCAGATCCCTGTCATGCAAAGTTGTTTTTGATGTTTAGTAAGAAGAGCTCTCTAAGGTTTAACCCTACGAGAGACTAACCGAAGGGACAAAGCCCTTTGTACCAAAACCTAAACAAGAAGCTTAATTGAAAAGTAAAAAGACAAACTCCCCCATAAAACGAAACAACTAATAAACAGTTAACTGGACACGGCGAAATACATCTATCAACACTCAACAAAGAAGTTCAAAGTGTTCAAATGAATCTAACGTCCGAATGGGGCTGAGCGGTAGAGTAGGGCAAGATATCTGTTTGGTCTCACCCAGACGCTGAATTCCGGCGACGATGAGCGAACCGGAACGCGGTGATTTCAGCTTCAGGACGCGGGCAGGACGGCGATGAAGGAACGCTGGCTGCTGATGACACGCCGAGAAATCAGGCTGGAACGTGGTGCCTCTGGAATTAGGAGTGTGGACCCGTCGGTGACGAGAGAAACGCAGGCTGGTGGTGGCACGTCAGGAAACCATGTTCAACCTGGCCAAGCAGCTGGGCGCACAGCTCGGGTCCGTAGCCTGACGGCTGTTGCTCGCCTGTTGGAACCAAAGTCCGCAGGCACTGGTAGGAGTTCAGGACCAGATGGCCACGGTCCTCTCGAGTGGGAACACGACGGCAGGAGGCCCCGGCCAGTTGAAGTCCTGCAGGCTTGAATCCGATGCCCGACGGTCCATCTTCAGCGCCTGGTCCGGTGACGACTTTCCGCTTGCCCCGTCTTCTTCGAACTCCCCTTGATCTGCTCTGCTCAGGCTTTTCCTTCCGCTCTGGCCCACTTGTCTAGTCCCGATTGGAGATTCTGTCCTTCGTGGTACGCAGCGATTGGGCCTTGAAATCTCCGTGGTCTATGATCATTGGTTACATTATTTTTTATTTTGTTCATGTGGTGCCACGCGTCCTCGTGCATGCGACGTCTTCAGTGCCGTCGTCATCGTCGTTGTATAGGCAGCACCACGCGTGCACTCTGTTCTCTTCTGTTTTTTTGTGAAGCGCATTTTCCAAAGGCGCGCACTTTGAACGCGCACTCCACTAATAACAATTCCGGCCACCGCATGCTCTATCGGCTCAGACAGCGAGAGACGGGCCCTCGCAGACTTCATTCGAAGTATCGTTAGGGACAAATTGCGACAGCTTCAGGCAGTGGGATCCCATCCACTTGTGTCAGCCCTCGCGGATGCAATCAGACAAGATGTCCGGCAGGCTGTCACCCCCCTGGCCCCAATCGCACCACCGATTCATGAGGCCACAGTCCTGACATACGCCGCGGCATTGCTATCCCCTGCACCACCGGCTACAGATCCTGCAATGCAACCAAGGTACAGGCTATGCTGCCATTTCACGACACTGCTTTGAGCCCAGCTCTCGGCTCAAGGTTTCCGAGCACACCCACCTATCTGCCGCCTCCCTCAAGACAAAGTGGTAGCAAGGCAAGCACGTGGTGCACCTCGGATAACCGACCGCTCTGCTATCACTGCGGCGAAGCGGGTCACGGATACCGTAACTGTTAATACTGGCCACTAGGTCCGCGGCTTCCACCCTGATGTTCGATGCCCGCGCTACGGTGAGCGCCCCCGCGAAATCGAAGCCTATCTCACGGGCCAGTGAACACCTCTGGCTGTTCAGCACCACCAGTCGTGATCACCATCGCCTCACCGGTCTACGTCACCCAGTTTGCCCTCAATATCTTCCGCTCCTTTCAGGAGCCGGTCACCAAGTCCCCGAAGGAAAAAAACTAGGAACGGCGACTTCTGGGGGTGAAGTCGCGGCCCGGCAAACTGTAAAAGACCCTCCTTCGACGACGCAACCGGACGAGTACTATTCCGGTTTTGCAGTGTTTTCGGACAACAGAAACACCGTTTCCACCGAAATTGCCGTCTTCGTCGACAATCATGCTGTCAACGCCCTCGTCGACACCGGTGCCGACTAATTTGTAATGAGCACCACACTGGCATCTGAACTTAGGAAGGTTACCACATCCTGGCAAGGACCCCAGTTTGCGCACGGCAGGTGGCCTTCTGGTGATGCCTACTGGTAAGTGCACGGCACGCACTCCAATACGTACGTCGACATTTGCGGGCTCTTTTCTCGTATTGCACGTGTGCTCTCGGCCAGTTATTCTAGGAATGGACTTCCTTCGGGAATACGGCACCGTAATCGACCTCCGTGATTTACTTGTGTCGTTCGAGGAACCTTTTGCGCTGTAACTGGCAGCACACAATTCCGGAAAAGAGCACTCAGTGTTACCGACGATTCTCTGAATCCCTCACCTCGAAGCAGCCTCTATGTCAAAGTAGAATTGGGACAGGACGTGTCTGACGCCGTAATTGCAGAGGCCAATTTGTCTCTTCTCATTTCACGACAAATCTGTGTTGCCCGAGGAATCATTCAGCCTTGCAACAGGCATGTTCACCTATTGGTCACGAACTTCAGCGACGAATATCGCCACTTAACGAGACACACTGCCATTGCATATTGTGTAGAACTGGCCGATGCCGATGGTTCGTTCACGTTAGCTTAATTTAATTTGAATGGCCACCCTGACGAGGCTTTCAAGAGCACTCTCGACGTAAACAAGAGGCTATTTTCGGCTCAACGAGAAAGCCTTTTGCGTATACTCGGCTCATTATCAAGACTCCTTTGCCACTACGTCAAAGGTTAAACAGACGCCACTTCCTCAGCATCGAGTCATCACGGAACCCACCGAAAGACCCATCCGACAACATGCCTATAGGGTGTCACCAGAAGAGGAAGACGCTATAAGTGACCAAGTCCAGCAGATGCTTCAGGACGACGTCATCCAGCCATCAACCAGTCCCTGGGCTTTGCCAGTTATGCTAGTAAAGAAGAAGGACGGTACGTTGCGTTTTTGCGTTGATTACCGTAAAATGAACAAGCTCACCGAAACGGACGTTTATCCTCTACCGCGCATAGAAGACTGGTTGGACCGTATGCGCAACGCTAAATATTTTTCCTCCATGGATTTACGTAGCGGCTACTGGCAAATCGCAGTCGACAAGCGCGACCGCGAAAAGACGGCATTTATTACTCCCGACAGCCTGTACGAGTTTAAAGTGTTGCCTTTCGGTCTATGCTCAGCGCCAGCTACTTTCCAAAGAATGATGAATACGGTTCTCACGGGGATCAAATGGCAATCATGTCTTGTTTACCTTGATGACGTCGTGTTCTTTGCAGACGCGTTTGAACAACACGTCCAACGCCTTCAGGCAGTTCTTCAAGCATCAGAACAGCGGGGCTTTCTCTCAAACCCGAGAAATGTCATTTTGGATATGAAGAACTGAAGTTTCTTGGTCACGTTGTGAGCCATGCAAGCATCGCCCAGATCCAGAGAAAACCCGCGCCGTTGCCGCCTTTCCCGTGCTCTGATTTTTTTTATTTACATTACATTTGTTCTAATAACTTCCCCTATACATTCCTTGGCATTACTGTCTGTTAGATCTCATTATTATTGTGCCAAAACACGGAAAAAACGAGCCCTTAGGTACACACCTCTGACACTCCCTTGTTTGAATTCACATATAAACACAAGAAAGTGGGTTGGGGGAAGGCCGCTGTGATAGCTCAGTGGTTAGAGCATCGATCGCGTTATTCGATGGTCATAGGTTCAATTCCTGCTCATGGCTGGTTATTTTTTCACCCACTTTTTTTCTTCTTATTTACATTACATTTGTTCTAATAACTTCCCCTATACATTCCTCGGTATTCATGTCTGTTAGATCTCAATATATATATATATATATATATATATATATATATATATATCATCAGCCTGACTACGCCCACTGCAGGACAAAGGCCTCTCCCATGTTCCGCCAGTTAACCCGGTCCTGTGCTTGCTGCTGCCAATTTATACCCGCAAACGTCTTAATCTTTCTGCCCACCTAACCATCTGTCTCCCCCTATATATATATATATATATATATATATATATATATATATATATATATATATATAATCTCATATTCTCTGGCCTACCGGTACCGAAGAATATGCACCAAGATGCGGGAATTTGAGAGACACGCGGAACACCTAAAGCATTCCCTATAGAAACAAAATTATCCGGAAGACATTATTGACGATGCCGTAATACGTGCTCGCTACGTGAACAGGAATGATATAATTAGGAGACCAAATGGAGTATCTAAAATGACTTCCCAAACGAACCTTGTACTAACTTCCTCCTCATCATCGCCACGAATCAACAGCGTACTTTCCCGCCATTTCAATATAATCAGGCAAAGCAAACGACTAACTTCAAGTTTTACGAAGCCACCTCACGTGGTTTACCGCAGGGATAAAAATCTGAAGGACATTCTTGTCAGAGCAAACGAAACCCCCCAAAAATTCAATCAGGGTGCCATTCCCGCAGAAAACCTCGATGCAAAGTATGCCCACAGATGGTCACAACACGTGATTCTAAAGCGAACTTCTCGGATTTTTCTGACTGACTCGTACGTCTACACTGTCCTTTCTTGTTTTGTTTTTTTTTCTTTTTTTTCAACCGCACATGCAAAGTGTTTATGTTCGCCTACCACTTGATGACCATTGAAGGGAAACGGCGGAAGATGAAAGGCAAAGAGCCGACCGACCCATTAAGGGGAAACCCTTTCCTTACGCATGCCGTCACGGACCCCTCCAGCCACCGCGGCGACAATCTTGGGTGGCCCGACACACGTCGAGAACTGACCAGCACGGGATAAGAACGTATTGGGACGTACACCGACATTTAGTTTCGTGCGCAGTGTTCACAGTGGTTATTCTTTTCTTATTTTTCTCTTTTTTTCTGTCTTTTTTTAGCTCTCTCTCACTCTCGCAAACATCTTTTCAGGCGAGAGGGACGAGACTGAAACGAAGTTTGGAAGTTCCTGTTAGTATAACTCATCCCCTGATGAAGGAGGACCCCTCCCGAAACTGTTGGGAAATAAATATATTTATTCTTGTTGACAATGCTCCCGATGTGCCATATCCTCTATATATGTATATATATATATATATACCTACTTCTAAATTCACATATAAACCCCCCAAAAAAAGTGGATGGAGGGACGGCCGCTGTGATAGCTCAGTGGTTAAAGCATCGAACGCGTTATTCGAAGGTCGTAGGTTCGATTCCTGCTCACAGCTGGTAATTTTTTCATCCACTTTTCTTTCTTCTTTCTTTTTATTTACATTCCATTGGTTCTAATAGCTTCCCCTGTACATTCCTTCGCATTACTGTCTGTTATATCTCATTATTATTGTGTTAAAACACGGAAATACGAGCCCTTAGGTATACACTTCTCTCCCTTATATATATATATTATATATAATATATATATATATATTATATATATATATATAATATATATATATATATATTATATATATATATATATATATATATATATATATATATATCGTCCAGTAGATCTTCCGTGAGCGGTCACAACGTGGTTTATTTCGACGTTTCGGCCTAGAGTCCGGCCCTCATCAGGAATAAAGGTACAGTTTGTTGGTGCTCAGCTTTATACAATATCTAATCAGAGGGCAAGGAAAGAGGGAAAAAGACAGAAAAAAGAAAAAAAAAAAAAAGAAAGAAGAAGAAAAAAAAAAGAAAAGAGAAAAACACTATACGGTGGACTCCCCTCGGGCGCCCCCCTTCCACTCTTCCTTCCACTTCTCCTTCATCTTTCTCCCCTTTCTCCCCTTCACCTTTTTGATGTCAGTGGTCTGTGTATGCTTCCTTTCACTAACGCATTCCTCCCGACCAGACGGCGCCTCCTGGCACTGGCGGTTCGGTGTGGGGCAAAAAGAGCTTTTTTAGGAAGTTCTAAGTCTTTAACTACTCGCAAACCCGTCAACATTTCGTCGTAGAAAGATGGGTTCTGCGTATTGTGGCAGAGGCTGGTAAGCGAGCATTTTAGGAAGTTCTAAGCCTTTAACTACTCGGCGCCCCGTCAACATTTCGTCGTAAAAGGAGGGGTGCTCCGTATTGTGGCAGAGGCTGGTAAGCGGGCGCAATGCGAATTCCTTGCCCGCTTCTGGATTACGCGTGTAGCGAGGGCCTCCCGGCTGTGCACAGGGTCGCTGTTCGGCATGTCGTGCATGGCACAATTGATTGGGTATTAAAATAAAACAGAAAACAGACGACAGCTGCAATTAGGAAGAGTAGTTACACTTGGAATTGTTTTGGGTTGTCCAGTGCCCATCGCAGCTGCAACGCCATGAACTCAGTTACTATTTTCATTGTTGCCATTATTGTTTTCTAATGCTTTATTTGCTGCAAGTGTACCAGGATTCTCATTTATTCCTCTATCGAGGGTGTTAAATCAGTGGATAAGGTATGACTCTCGTTGTTCACGTTCTCGATTTGATTTAAAACCCGTCTCTAAGACCGTTACTGATAGTTTTTCCAATGCATGGTCGGGAAGATTGAGAGGAGTTGATAGAGGTAGACTTGGAGCTGATTTCGCATGGGCTCTGTGATTATTGAAGTGAATCCTAAATGGTGTTTCTGTTCGTCCGATGTACTGCATACTACACACGTTGCATTCGAGTAGGTATACCACATTAAGAAATCGCATGTTAGGTTTCCTCGTACGTTAATCGAAAACTTGGATTGTGTGCTGGTTGCTTTGTGTTTCTCGAATCGCCTTACATACAAGACATTGTGGCTTTAAACGAAGTCGGCATGAATTATTGGGGGGTGATGTGTTAATTTGAGAGTGGACAAGGGTGTCTTTGAGGTTACGTGGTCGTAGGTAAACGACGCCTGGAGCGGATGCGAATGCGCGTTTCAGAAGTTCACTTTGTTCCAGAATGTTGTAATGTCGTTTAAGGATTTTGTATACATTGGGGAAGTTTTTGCTGTAAGTCAAGCAGACTTTGGTTCGTTGTGGGTCCTCTTGTGGTGGTCGTTTCATAAGTAAGTCTTCAAGCTTTAGTTTTCTCGCTTTTTGAGCAGCGTCATTATTTACATGTGGGGGGTGTTTTGTTTCTTGAGCATAAGTTTTAGCCTTTGTGAGCTCGTGTCAAAGTCAGCGTCTCTAGAGCAGATTCCCTTAAACCGGTGAGCCTGGCTGTATGGAATACTGGTATTACAGTGGCGTGGTTGATCGCTTTGGTGATGGAGGTATTGTCGATCCGTTGGTTTGCGATATAGGGTTGTAGAGAGCTTCTCTTCTTCTATCGTTATGGTAACATCAAGAAAATTTACGGTTACTTGCGAGTATGTGTGTGTGAAGTGTATGTTCGGATGTACAGCATTGTAAGTATCGATAAAGCTGAGAAGTTCGTCCTTTTTGGTCCAAATAAGAAAGATGTCGTATATGTATCTTCTGTATAACATTGGTTTCAAGGAACTTTGTGCAAGAAATTCAGATTCTAGCTTTCCCATAAATTTGTTGGCCTAATTAGGTGCCATTTTGGTGCCCATAGTGGTCCCGCTGATTTGTCGAAAATACTCTTGGTTAAACTCGAATCTATTCAATTCGAGGACCATCCTCCTCAAAATTTCAATGGCAGAGAAAGCTCGGGTGTTAGATTGTCAATGGTTTGTGTACATGTTTTGTAATGCAGCTATGCCGTCATCGTGAGGAATATTTGTATATAATGAAGAGACATCAAGAGTAACCAAGTACGAGTTTTTCGGCACACACAGACCTGCAATGTCTCGAAGAAATGTGTGGTGTCTTTTATGTACGACGCCATTGTGCATGGAATGTGGCTTATTTGTTTGTCCACGTACCCTGATATGGGTTCAGTTATTGTACCGATGCCTGATTGATTGGTCGACCTGGGTACCAGGTTTATAAATTTTGGGGATAATGTTGAAGCGACCTGGACGAGGGTATGCTGCTCGCATCAGTTTGTGGTCAGTTTTGGTTATCTTTGTGTCGTCTTCTCATGCGGGTTGAAATGTCGATGTAAATACCTTGTTTCGAGTTTCCGATGATGGCTGATGTTGGTGCATGTTTAGGGAACTTCCGTGAGACCTGCTCGACTGGAGGTGCGCCTGTGGCCGGTCTTGTGTAGGCAGGCATGGGGGTTGAGTGGCCGTAGCGTTGCATATAGTCCAGTAGATCCTCCATGAATGGTCACAACGTGGTTTATTTCGACGTTTTCGCCTAAAGTCTGCTGAAGCACCAACACGCGTCCTCCATTGCGGATGTCGAGACCAAAAGCACTATACGACAGCACCACTACACCACTCCTCAAAGGGAAGCCTGCCGAACTGCGAAACCGCGTCCCCCTAATGCGGACCCCGGAACTGCCTACGAACACGTTCGCCAGGAGCCCAACGCCGAAATCCTCCCTACAATGACGAAGGCCTGCTGGACATAACTACAGCCTGCGCACTTCATCAGTGCCATCCCCGCACCCTAAAGAAGATTGACTTCTGAATTGTAAGTCCAGCTCATCGCTTCCCAGTTGCAGTGCCACTTTCCTTAAAGTACGAAAACTTGCTGACAAACGAATTAGACATGAAATGCATAAATCAACATTGCAAGTGCAATTTTGTGCTAGAATAGCCCCCAAAGGGACCACTAATGCCCCCAAGGGGACCACTAATCACCCAGAAAACCACTAATGGTACAAAGGAGCACCCAACTAGGAACACACCCTGTGACACTGTGGTTGTAAACTTATCGGACACGAGCTTCCCACCTGACGAAGAAAAACTGCTATCTAAGGGACTAAGCTTCTGCCCGACACAAAATTTTTCGATGAATTCTACTTGCTCCGAGATCTCACAACTTCGCTCGAAGCTTAAGGTTGCGCAAATATTTCTTGGACAGGTCTTCTAACCAAGAAACAATTCACCGTCGTAAATCAAATGATTGGACACGAACAGTATCGAGACAAGTACTTGGACCTTTATATCACCGCAGTACAGAAAGATATAGTACACGAATACTACAGACTGAAAGGAAACCGAGAAAACTTGACAAAATCTGAAAAAATAAGTATGAAAAATTTGGCATCTAGGACAGAAATAACATTAAACCCGCTGACAAAAGAGGAGCAATTGTAGTCCTTAATACAACCAACTACTTACAAGAAGCATACCGCCAACTAGACGACTCAAGATTTTACGAACGCCTCCCAGGTGATCCGACAGACGAATACAAACGTATCGTATCAACAGAACTAAAAAAACTGGATGCAGAAAAGATAACCAACACTGACCACAAACTGATGCGAGCAGCATACCCTCGTACAGGTCGCTTCTACATCCTCCCCAAAATTCATAAACCTGGTAACCAGGTCGACCAATCGTATCAGGCATCGGTACAATACGAACCATGTCAGG